>ML828418.1:76426-88888 GCA_009831015.1 Picea engelmannii | reverse complement strand
AGGGGCATTCTTTGCTCAATGCGCCCTCTGTGCATAACGCACCATACAACACCAGACCAAGAGCCCAAGTCTCTCGCCAAAACACCAAGGGAGGAACTTGTTGAGGGGTCCTAAATCCCTTTGAATCAACAGAAGGAACCAAACCTGCCACAAAGGCCCAATTAGACTCTACAACGTTAAATAGTGGAATGGTTCTCCAGATATTGTGATCAGGCCAAAATAATCGATGGGATTTACGTTTTCTCGTGAAGGCTTTCTCCTTCAGTTCAAACATTCTCTTTTTGTGTTTTCTCTTAGGTGGGACTGATATAAGAAAAATCCCGTATAAACCAACTAAGTGACAAAGTGGGAAAAAACTTAACTACTGGGGAAGAGGTTGGGATTAGGATAACCCTTTCACTCTAGCATGCAGACAATGATCGTCTACCACGAGCCTAATACTAATACGTTAATACGTTAACCAGATGGTGCCTTCTTCTATCAGTCTTTCTAAGAGTCATCTCATGATATCACTTAAGTGGGTGACTCTTCTCATACTTTGACCACTTGATGAACAGATCCTTGTAGGTGTTGGCATATAGGAATCTATGTTATTCCATTGTGGCTGAGTGAATCTCTCTTATCTCTACCGCTTGTGCCCGATACTTGACTATACTGGCACTTAACCATTGCAACATAGCCCAAGCTTTGATCGGGTGCTCCATAAACTGTCGCACCTGACCTATCATTGTGTCTGTCACCTTTGCTATTTCTTCAGACCATGATGACTCTTGCTCACTGTGCAATTTGACTATGTCGCGCAAGTCAAAAAAGTCGTCGGGTGTGCCAAACTTTGGGAGTTCGATGCCTTTCATCACCTGGTTGATCTTGACCCAACTTACATTTGGCCCATTACTCTTGGATTTCTTGATGAGGTTCCAGAGACATTTTAACCTAATACTCGATCGATTTCCTTATGCGATCGATGCTTCTTTCTCTTAGCACCTGGACGCTGTGCTCTTCGGTGTCTCGACCCTTTTGCATCGCGCTGATATAGTCAATTCTTTCCACGGCTTGTTGCACTTTCTCATACCACCTCTCCATATCTTTGCACATGGCCAACGCCATGAGGGTGTCTTCTTGTAGCTCGAATATCCTTGCAGTGAATATGTGTTGTTCATCTGTAAACTTGTTGTAGGCCTCCTTGAATTCGCTCCTTAGGTACACCGCAACCTGTGTGGTGTCCTGGTAATATTTTGCCAAGTGGCGCAAATGTTCCAATTTCTTTAAAGAAGCAACCAACTCCTCTTCATCCCTTTTTGCTCTGTCTTGGGTGGCATCTGTGATTTCCATCCCTGCACCGATAAGTTCAGATGTTTTGGCGTGCTATGTATTTATCAGATTTTCCTCCGTGGTGATGAGGATGGAGCAATCCAGAGTGATCCTCCTCTTATTGGTGGTTCTCTGGATGATAGCTTTCCTTTTCTGGTCATAAGCGATGGCATGTATGTCAGCTACTTTGCCCACGGGTTTGGGGATTTGTTGATCTCCCCAGATGAGTGTATTTCCCACACTCTCGATGGTATATACTTGTTCAAGACTAAGTTCTTGAACTTCCTCCTCGTGTTCTGAAGGCTCGACTTCTGTTTATCACTCATCAGGGAGTTGAGTATCGATTAAAATTGATACGTCAGGGGTAGGCTCAGTACTTACTTGATCATCGACCATTGAGACATTGATTTGTTGCTGTGTAGCTTCTTCCTTTTGTTCGCCCGACCCTGGTCCATCCTTCAGACTGTCCTCTTGGGTTTTTAGTGCATTGGGCAGCTCAATGTCTAAGACATTCTTGATTTCCTATTCATTCTATGGAATACCTTGAATTTGAGCATTGACAACTGGGGAAGATGCCTTCTCTGGCTCCTTTTCCTCTTTGATATGTACAGTGGTCACGAGGGATACTTTCGGGCTCTCATCATCATCATAGATTTTTATTAATTCGCTTAGGGGGTTTGTCACACTTTCTCTCCCTGATGTTGTGACTATCTCTGGTTGAGTTGAAACACTTGTGGGTGATCTGGTTGGTGGCGTTGTGAATTCAGGGTCATCTAACCCAGTAATTTCATCAACGTCTATCAATTCAGGGCCGCTTGGTCCTATTTGGCTTTCATCTGGGTTGTCGACAGGGAGCCTTGTCATACCTATGAGGTACGGGTCATCTTGCAACTAATCAATTATCCACTGCGACTGTTCTATCATGATTAACCCCCTTTCCCGCACGTTCTGAGTCATAGGGAAACCTCTATCTTGCACTGGGGCTGCCAGGGGGGCTTCTTCTGCTTCGACCGCTATCATTTCTTCTCTGGGCCCAAGGGCCCCTTGAGACGATTGTTATAGGATCATTGCCTATTCATCCAGGTTCATGGATTTGAACCTGGTCATTTTAGGGTTGGCCATCCTTGCCACCACTTCGTTCTAGTCCTGGGCCTTTTTTGTGAAGACTTCATCTTAAAACTTGTCATGGGAGTATGTCCAGCAGGATGACACTTGCGAGGACTATTTCAAGACCAGACCGTTTGGGTCATGTTTGCGGAATAGATCGGTCTGGAATATGAACTCCAATTGGCTCAGTCCTTCTTGCTTGGCCTGAGCGGTGTTCTTCACCATGTATAAGCCTACATGGAAACCATAAGGTATGAATTCCATTTTTTTTTCCTTGACCAGAGTGGCATTGTAACCTTGCAGGATGGTCTGGTAGCATCCCCCACTAAAAGACGGCCAGGGACATGCATGGGAAGGAGATGAGGTGCTCTGGTGGCCCCAAACACTCTGATGTAGGTATAGCGCTCGTCGAGATACCAGTGGCCAACCTTTGATATCATATTTTTGGCCGCAACTGATAGTCTCAGGAATTATTTCTTGAAAAGAATAAAGTAAATACGCGTGATGAATTCATCGCAGATAAGGGAGTAGGATTTTTTGTACTTGTTCTCCCATAAGATGCTAAAATATACGTGGACTGGGAGTTCTGTGATGTGCCAGCTCAGGTTCATGCTGACAAAGACGTTTCTGGCACACATGACATCCAGTAAATAAAAATCCATGTAGAAGGCTGGAGTCTCTCCTTCTTTCGACGTTTGAGCCTATTGTATGCAAATGCTCAGCTACTTGGAAATGATGGCTCCCCAATTGAATCCGCTCCTGAAAATGGCCATTGTGTAAGCTAGAGGCATCCATGCCTCTAAAAATCCGGAGCAGTCTTTCTCCCCATACAACCGACAGATGAGAGCCATCAGGTATATGTATGGCTCCCTTAAGTTGGCAGTCTAGTACCAGTGGGAGGTCCGATTGGTGTATTTTTTTATCTTCATTCCACCATGAGGCCATCACCCAGCTAGTGTCATGGCACTCGTAGAATTTTTCAACGAAATCAATGTTCAGTCGCTCCTCTCAGTCTCTAAGCTTGTAATACTTCTGGACCTCCATCAGAAGGAAAACCCCGACACACCCACCCCTGTCGTTGTTGATTAAACACTTCTATGTGTCTATGTGGTCGATGAGCCACTGTAAAAATTCTATACAAGGAAATAGAGGGGTTCTGATTGCTCCCATGTGCAGGTACGACCGTCGGATATTTGAGAATACTTGGTCATCGAGCGCTCTCACATTTGTGTCACTATGTGGGATGTACTCTAGGAATTCCTCTCAGCTGATCTTTTCAAAGAGTTCTCCCCAATGTGGGAGTCTTGTCTTGGTCCCCGTGTTTTCCTCTGTGTCTCCAAAGGCCGACGGTTGAATGAAAACCTTCTTTGTAGATGTCTTAATGATTGGTTCTGACCTCAGAGTGTATTCCAATTGTTTTTCTACCCCCGGAGAGGACCCTTCTCCTACCTCTGGTTCTCTTAGCTTCGACGCCCTCGATGATTACCTAGTGGTCGTATTTCTTGGAGGCATTGCTCCTGCAATCAAAATAAATCTTTTAGAGACTGCGTACAGAGAAACACTGGATAAAATATCTATATGAAGTGTGAGCATGGAAAATCCATAGACTGGTACATACCTATATCTTGCTAAACCTGGTTATTTGATACTCACGGGATCTCTGCAACTTTTGAATTGCTCGTTTCGCTTCTCCGGATGCTCTGAAACTCTGCGCACCGAATGGTTTCGTTTACAACGGCTCAAGAGAATTTAAATCGGGGAAGAACTTACCATGTCGTATCAGCCATTTAATTCAGGTGATGAGTGGAATTCAAACAAATCTGTCATCGAATCTCTGCAACTTGAATTCATCATGGGTTGACGGCGGAGGCAAGGAGGGTGATGTGGTCTATCGGTAATTTAAAATGGTCGTTTTTATTCGCACACGAAGAAACAACTAATGCAGGATTTGGAATTAATTAGTCGCTTAAATTCTCTAAATCTAATCGTATCTCGCGCTAAAACGTCCCATCGTGTCGATTTCTCAGTGGGTGGATCGGGGATCTGAGATGCAACATGAATGTTTTTGATAATATTCTTCTGCGAAAAACCTACAACGCTGATTGATTTCATCGTTCGGTGCTGTCGTGGAAAAACTGACTCGGAGGTGTGACTTGGACCTAGGGAACCAAGAATGACTCGAGGTTAATCTAGACCATAGGGTTTCTTGAATCTGGCAAATACACATGGCGTTGAAGATCGGTGAATTAATTCGTGTGTATTAGTTGGATTCAGGAATTTCTTCAAGTTGTGCATTCTAAAATAAACCCAGGTTTTCCGATGCCGAAAAGGTATCAGGGGTCGGTGATCAGAGATAAACCTATCGCATGTTTTTCTTCGAATTAGCTTCCTCTAAAATGCCAGATACCAAAATGCTTCAGGAATCGGTGATTGGGGAAAAATCTTTAGCGTGGTCAAAATGTTCATCGCGATTTGGTCTTCTTTGATTCCGACAAGCGCGTCGAGTATCAACAATATCATTTATTTATTCTTAAATGTTTACTCCCTTCACCTTTTACCGATGTCAAAGGGGATTGGCTATCAACGATGTCCGTAAGTGATACTTGTCATGAAACAAAACTTCCTTTCATCGATATCGGCGAGGATCGACATTCATCGACTGGGGTTTTCTGAGTGATTCTTTCTACCTCTTAATTCCTTCCGATGTCAAATCTTGAGCGTGTCAGGTGAAGTGTTTTGTGTTAAATTTTATGCCATTATTATAGTTCTTTGCATTTCAATAGATAATAGCAACATAATAACAAGATCACTGAGAAATACACATTCAGAAGAGACACAACATTTATCCTGGGAAACCCTTTAGGGGAAGAAAACCCAACAAAACTTAATATAAATAGCCAATACAATGCCAAGAGATCTTATGCTAAAACAAAAAGTCCTCTCCCAAGATATGCGCCACTCTCTCTCTCCTTTGCCAGTAACAGATCATAACTTGTCTCTCAAACTGAGCAAGTGAGTTGTTTTCAAATGAGGCGCTAGCCTCCTTTATTTATACAAGTTCTGGCATGTGTGAAGTGTCTCTTCACTGGCAGGGCCGACTTCTTAATCTGGGTGGGTAAACCCACCTTTATTATATTTATGGGTCTTCTTATTAACTGCTGGGGCCGACTTCTTATTTTGCCTATTATAATTGTCTGTTGACCAATCCGCAAAAGGAGATTTGGTCCTATTACAATATCTGACATGATCAATCCACAATGGCGATTGATCCTATGAATACAATATCAATAATAATAAGAATACTCTTTGCAGTTACATTATTTCAACACTCCCCCTTAACAAGAAGGGTATTCTTCAGCAGCATCATGCGAGAGAGAGAGGAAAACATTATCAATATCATCTTGGCTGGCGTATCTATAAATCATTGAAAGTTTTCTTCATCGACATCATCGTCATTCTCGAAAGAATTCCATCATCATCTGCATCAATATGTATCAGTATAAAAAATGATACCTCATCACAGCACTAGGCTGGCCCATCACAGTACTAGACTGGCTCTATGTCACAGCTGTTAAGCTGGTAGCTTAGTGCAAGTCACATCTTGCTTTACGTCTAACAACTAGGTCAGAAGCAAGGTATACATCATCTTTCTTTTTGTCTAACAAATGGGTCAGAAGCAAGGAACACATCTCTTGCTTTACGTCTAACAACTAGGTCAGAAGCAAGGTATACATCATCATCTTGCTTTACGTCTAACAGGGAGGTCAGAAGCAAGGAACACATCATCTTGCTTTACGTCTAACAACTAGGTCAGATGCAAGGAATCATCTTGCTTTACGTCTAACAGCGAGGTCAGAAGCAAGGAATCATCTTGCTTTATGTCCAACAGCGAGGTCATAAGCAAGGAACACACACATCATCTTGCTTTACGTCTAACAACGAGGTCAGAAGCAAGGAATCATCTTGCTTTACATCTAATAGTGAGGTTAGAAGCAAGGAATCATATATACTCCCCCTTTCAGGGAGGGTCCTTTCGGACTATACCAAGCTTATCTCAAAAGTGTTTAAACTTTACACGAGATAGAGGTTTGGTCAACACATCAACAACCTGTTCATCCGTGCTAACATATAGGAGCTTCAAGGCTCCTCTCTACACCATGTCACAAATGTAATGATAGCGAATCTCTATGTGCTTCGACCTGTCATGGAATACCGGATTCTCTGTCATCTTTATGCAGCTCTGGTTGTCACATAGGATCATGGTTGCTTCCATATCTAGGTCAAATAGACTGGTCAACAACTTTCGAAGCCATATAGCTTCACAGCTAGTTGAACATGCAACGATGTACTCTGCTTCCACTATGCTAAGAGCAATACTGGATTGCTTCCTACTCTGCCATGAGATCATGGCTGATCCCAAACTGAAACAACATCTGGAAGTGATTTTTCTGTTAGCAATGCTTCCTGCCCAATCTGAATCAATGTATCCACTCAATGTGAAATTATGATCTTTGTCATAACTGAGACCATAATCTATCGTACCTTTAAGGTACCTCATCACATGTTTTGCAGCTACTAGGTGAACACATCTAGGCTCTACCAGAAACTGACTCAAGGTGTTCACGACAAAACAAATGTCTGGTCTGGTGTTCGTTAGGTACATCAATGATCCAATAATATGTCTGTGCAGTGTGGCATCGATCAAATCTGAGGAAGTATCGACCAATAGCTTCAGCTTCGCTTCCATGGGCGTATCCATGGGTTTGTAATCCATCATGTCGAATCTCTTTAAGATCTCGACAGTGTACTTCCATTGGTTAAGGAAGATCATCTCTAGACTCTGCCATACCTCAAGACCTATGAAATAATGCATTAGGCCAAGGTTTTTCATTTCAAATTCAGAGGCAAGTCTCCTTTTACATTCAAAGATGAGATTTTCTTCTCCAGTTAAGAATAAGTCATCCACATATAGCAGTAAGATTATTGGCTCATTATCCATAATTTTGAAGTAGAGATTTGAGTCTGTTTTACTCTTGGTAAAGCCTAAGCTCATCAAGAAACTGTCTATACAGCCATACCAAGCTCTAGGATTTTGCTTCAATCCGTATAAGGCTTTCTTCAATATACAGACATGAGACTTCCTGTCTTCAACCTCAAATCCTTGAGGTTGCTCTATATACACTTCCTCTTCGATGACACCATTTAGGAAATCTATCTTCACATCCATCTGGTGCAACTTCCACTTCATCTTAGCTGCAAGAGCTATGATGGTCCTGATCGAAGTGTATCTGGCCACAGGAGCGAATGTCTCTTCATAGTCAATGCCTTCCTTTTGGGAAAATCCACGAGCGACAAATCTTGCTTTATATTTCTCAATACTTCCATCAACAACATGTTTTATTTTGAAGAGCCATTTTGATGATACCACATCCTTACTTTTTGGTCTGGGAACTATTTCCCATACATTTTTCTTTATTATGGATTGGTATTCCTCTGTCATGGCATCTGCCCTTTCCTTCTTTTGAATGGCTTCTTCAAAGTAGGTAGGCTCCTCATCTAGGAGATCACACATCAAAGCCATGTAACTGGAGAATGGCTTTGGTCTTTTCACCTGTCTCGAGGTTCCTTCTAGAACACCAAACTTCTCTCCATCTTGAATAAGCTCTCTTGCCCAAGAAGGCTTTCTTTTATGGGAGAAGGTCATTTGAGGAGGTTCTTGAACTTCTTTTACATCATGGTCTTCAAGTGTTTCCTCATAAGGGGAAGTTACGACTTCCCTCACTGGTTCTGCAGCTCTAGGAACTTCCCTCACGGATTCTGTAATCCTGGGAATTACTGGTTCCTCTTCATATACTTCTTCAAGTTGGCATCTTCTTGATTTCTTGAGTGCTACTTCTTCATCAAAGGTCATGTCCCTACTGATCTCAATGTGGCGGTGACCTGGTATATAGATTCTAAAGGCCGTGGAGACCTCACAGTATCCCACAAATATTCCCTTCTTTTCGGAGGGTTCCAACTTGTTTCTCTTCTCTTTCGAAATGTGTATGAAGACTAGGCAACCAAATATTTTGAGATGGCTTACCTCTGGCTTCTTTCCGGTGAACATCTCTTCCAGGGTCTTGAACCCAAGTGCGCTATGGGATAATTGGTTTTKCACATAAACAACTGCCATTGCTACTTTTKCCCATAAGCACATAGGAAGATCTTGATCATGGATCATAGTCTTCATAGCTTCCATAATTGTTCTGTTCTTCCTTTCAGCTACACCATTTTGTTGAGGATTATAGGGAGTAGTGAGTTCCCTCTTGATCCCAACATCTCTGCAGAACTTCATGAACTCTTTTAAGGTATATTCTCCTCCATTATCTGATCTGAGTATCTTAATATTCCTTTCAGAAAGATTCTCTATCAAGGCTTTAAATTCCTTGAATTTGCTGAATACTTCATCTTTAGACTTCAAGAAATATATCCAGGTCTTGCGAGAATAGTCATCAATGAATGATACATAGTATACATACCCGCTAATGGAGGATGATGGCATTGGGCCGCACACGTCTGAATGAATGAGTTCCAGTACTCCTTTTGCTTTGTTGTCCCTCTTTGGAAAAGGGTTCTTGATATTCTTCCCTTGCGCACATCCATTGCATATGCCTTCCTGATCACCCTTGAGTTTTGGTAAACCTGTGACAACTTTGCATATGTATGGTAGTGCCTTGTAGTTGATGTGGGCCAATATTCTATGCCAAAGTTCGCATGAGTTTTCAATGGCATGGGTCATGGCAGTCTCTGGGTGACCCTTTAGCTTATATAAGCCATTTTCTTCATTTCCAATGACGATTGCTTCATTTATGGTTTCTCCTCTAGCCCACATAAGAAGTTCTCCATCTATAAAGGCAACTCTATAGCCTTTCTTGTCTAAAGCTGATATGGAAAGTAAGTTCTTCTTCAAGCCTAGTACATAGAGTACGTCCTTCATCTTTATTGAGTTTTTTGAGTTTAGCTTGTAGTTTGATTCTCCCACTCCCTTGATGGGATATTGGTAATCATCTCCAAGTGTTACTTTTTGAGAAAACTTATTTTCTGAAATATAAGAGAGAGTATTTCTCTTACCCGTCATGTGCTTTGATGCACCACTATCAATGAGCCATGTGTCCTCTCTAGGTGTTACCGATCCTGAGAGGGTCGAGATCAAGACATGGTCCTTGATCATCTTTATATCAGGCTCTTCATATTTGACTATGTGGGCATGTTGCCTCCTATGTTTCCTCTTGTATTCTTCTCATCTGACTGGACAAGAATTTGCCTTGTGTCCCATCTTATCACAATGATAGCATTGTAGAGATGAGAGATCTCTTTCCTTGCGTTGTCCTTTCTTTTTAAATCTCCTTGGATGAGATTCTTTTTTATTGGATTTGTTTGATGGTTGAGGCTCTCTATGAGTCTCCCTTTTGAGGTAGGGTTTCTTCCTTCCTCCTTTGGTGTGGGTGGCTAGGTCTTGATCATCATCCCTAGCTAGTAGCGCTTCACGATTCACTGCTCTTGTTTCTTCTTGGATGCATTCTTCCCATAGGATGTCGAACTTTAGTTTCTCCATTCTGACACATATCGTCTAGATGAAGGCATCCCAAGGTCTTGTAAGACCATTTAGTGTTGTCATTATGAGTTTGTCTTCGTCTATGGTATCTCCAATAGTTTGTAGCTATTCTTTGAATTTCGAGATTCTGGAGAAGTATTCCTGAATCATTTCTCCTTTCTGCATCCTTGTATTCTTCAGTTGAGTTCTAAGATTCATCTCTCGGTTTATGTTCTTTCCTTCATATATTCTGGTCAAGGCATCAAACATTTCTTTCGGGGTATTCTTGGATGACACATAAGGGATCAGATGGTCCTTGATTGAATCTACAATGATTCTTTTGGCCCTTATTGTGTCCTTTTGATGCTTTGCCTTTTCTGCAACATCTTCGGGTTTCGGTAATTCTTCCTTGACGAATCTTGCTAGATCAATCTCTTCAAGAATGAGGCCAATCCTATACTTCCAGGCACATAAGTTTTCCACTCCTTCTAACTTGTCAACAAGCTTAATGCTTGCAGACATCTTTACCTGGAGCTAGGAAAATGACCGAAAAATGAAAGTGGTCAAAATCAAAATTTGAACTTACCAGGAGATGCGCTTGGCTGAGGCATGCTGCCTGGTGTGCTTGGATCTGAGAAAATCCAAATTTTTCCCCTTCAAATATGATCTATGGATTTTTGGACTAGCGCTTCTAGTACTTTTGGTACTTTGGTACTTCTGGTACTGGTTTTCTGGTACTTCTGGTACTTTTATGAAACTAGGGTTTCACTTTTCGGGAGATCCAACCACTGAAAAGGTGTGCTGAAGGTGCCAAAATGATCCTTGGGGGAGGACGTAACTTTCTAGGTGGCTTTGACGTTGAAAAGCTTCACTTTTGAAAAACCCTAATTTGCAGGTACTGCAACAGTGACATTTTTCTCTTACAGAATATGCTTCCTTCAGGTTGGCTCGGATACCATGTTAAAGTTTATGCCATTATTGTAGTTCTTTGCATTTCAATAGATAATAGCAACATAAGAACAAGATCACTGAGAAATACACATTCACAAGAGACATAACATTTATCCTGGGAAACCCTCTAGGGGAAGAAAACCCAACAAAACTTCCTTAATATAAATAGCCAATACAATTCCAAGAGATCTTATGCTAAAACAAAAAGTCCTCTCCCAAGATATGTTCCACTCTCTCTCTCCTTTTCCAGTTACAGATCAAAACTTGTCTCTCAAATTGAGCAAGTGAGTTGTTTTCAAATGAGGTGCTAGCCTCCTTTATTTATACAAGTTCTGGCACGTGTGAAGTGTCTCTTCACTGGCAGGGCCGACTTCTTAATATGGGTGGGTAAACCCACCTTTATTATATTTCTGGGTCTTCTTATTAACTGATGGGGTCAACTTCTTATTCTGCCTATTATAATTGTCTGTTGACCAATCTGCAAAAGGGGATTTGGTCCTATTACAATATCCGACATGATCAATCCACAGTGGGGATTGATCCTATGAATAAAATATCAATAATAATAAGAATACTCTTTGTAGTTACATTATTTCAACATTTTGGCTGTTGGTTCCGTATTTAAGTGTTAAGTCTCTTTATATCACGGGGTTTCATAAAGTTAGACAAACTTGAATAGCTAATGAGAGTCAAGAGAACAAGCAAAGACAAAACATTTCTCAAAAGGAAATCGAATTCAGACAGTGCAAAGATCAAGTGGTACCCAAAAAGTGAAAAACTGACATAGGCTTTTTAGGGTGTGTTGAGTGCTCAACAAATGGAAACTTACTGGGCGAAAACATAATCAATTTTCCTCCCTTGGGCTCGACTGATGCAAAATATGGTGAAGAACTTAACTGGGTTTTATCAGAGCCCCTTTCACCCTTGCATTTGAAATTCCCCGGTTGACACATCCGGCCCTGCCTGTGGGGTTTTCAAACTTTATTCTGCCTTATTTTCCTATAACCTTGACACTCGCCCCCTTTTTATAAGAGTCTAGTAAAGCATTCACTGACACTAGGCATTTTAGTCACCCTTATTCATTTTCTACGGTGTTTCTCCACTGCCAGTGAATGCTCATAGCCCCAACAGAGTCACCCCTACGTCACAGACCTTGCTCCACTACCAATGAGCGTCCATAGCCCCGATAGAGATATCTGCATACCCTATCCTACTGTGCACTCATTTGATATAGTTGACTTTTATTTCGGCAGAATGCCTTGAGCGAGCGGGAGAGGAGGACGTCTGTTTTTTTGCAAAAATGAGATGGTTAAGGTGAAAATCACTAGCTCTGTCTCTGAGGTGCATGTAGTCCCTTCCAACTTACCGTCTTTCCCTTAAGGTTTTACCAGACCACGAAGCAGACACTTTCGCATTTCTCCAAGTTGTTCATCTGCGCAGGCTAGATAAAGAATCTCTTGAAACAACCGCAGGTTCCTCAACGTTTCTTGTGTTTGTTGTTGAAATAATGTAACTGCAAA
>ML828418.1:53321-64892 GCA_009831015.1 Picea engelmannii | reverse complement strand
ATAAGAACAAGATCACTGAGAAATACACATTCACAAGAGACACAACATTTATCCTGGGAAACCCTCTAGGGGAAGAAAACCCAACAAAAACTTCCTTATCATAAATAGCTTATACAATGTTCAATAGATAACTCAAACCAATATAGATAGTCCTCCCCAAGAGATGCACCACTCTTCTTCTCCTCTCTCTGGTAATTGTAGCTTGCCTCATAAGAGAATGAGAAAGTGAGTTGTGTGTTTGAAGTGAGGCACTAGCCTCCTATATATACAAGACTGACACGTGTGAGAGGGTGTCACTGGCAGCGCCGACCTCTCGCTTTGGGTGGGTAAACCCACCTTTAATTATTTCTGGGTATTCAATAGTAACTGCTGGGGCCGACTTCTTGTTCTTCCCTTTATAATTGTCCGATGACCAATCTGCAAAAGGGGATTTGGTCCTTATACAATTACCGACATGATTAATCCACAATGGGGATTAATCCAATAACAACAATAATAATAATGAAATGATTAATCTGCAATGGGGATTTAATCCAATGAATATAATAATAATAATAATGCTCTTCGCAGTTACATTATTTCAACAACCAAGCCCCTATCTTGTGTAAAGTTTGAGTACTTCTGAGATAAGCTTGGCATAATTTGAAAGGACCTTCCTCGAAAGGGGGAGTAGTTGCTGTGATGAGATATTCCTTGCTTCCGACCTTCTGGTTGTGATGTAAAGCATGACGTATACCTTGCTTCCGACCCTATGGTTTTGACGTAAAGCAAGATGATGTGATATGACTAGTACTATGCTTCTGACTGTACAACTACGTCGTAAAGAAAGTCTAGTACCCTGCTTCCGACCTTATGGTTGTGACGTAAAGCAGGACATATACCTTACTTCTGACCTTATGGTTGTGACGTAAAGCAAGAAGATGTGATGAGACTAGTACTGAGCTTCCAGCTGGATAGTTGTGATGTAAAGCCAGTTTAGTATCCTGCTTCCGACCTGATGGTTGTGATGTAAAGCAAGACGTATACGTTGCTTCCAACCTTATGGTTGTGACGTAAAGCAGGATGAGTATCTTGCTTCCATCTTTATTGCTGTGACATAAAGCAAGACTATGAGACGAGACTAGAACTGTGCTTTTGGCTTGATAGCTATGACGTAAATCCATTCTAGTATGATGATGATGAGCCAACCTCATGCTGTGATGATGATGATGTATTAGTTTTATACTAATCCATATTGATGCAGATGATGTTTGCATTCCTTTGAGAATGGTGATGCCTGCTAATGAAGAAAACTTTTGATGATTTATAGATATGCCAATCAGTGCTCCAAGATGATATTAATGATGCTTCCCTCCTGCTGCCGCTGATGATGCAAACCTCTCTCTCGCCTGATGCTGTTGAAGAATACCCTTCTTGTTAAGGGGGAGTGTTGAAATAATGTAACTGCAAAGTGTATTCTTATTATTATCTGATACATTATTCATTGGATCAATCCCCATTGTGGATTGATCATGTCGGCTATTGTAATAGGACCAAATCCCCTTTTGCGGATTGGTCAAATGATAATTATAATAGGAAAAATAAGAAGTCGGCCCCAACAGATATTAAAGAGGCCCCATAATATATTAAAGGTGGTTATAACCACCCAGTTTGAGAAGTCGGCCCTACTAGTGAAGAGACACTTCACACGTGCCAGTCTTATATAAATAAAGAGGCCAACGCCTCACTTAGAACACAACTCACTTGCTCATTTGATAGACAAGTTTCAGAATTGCAGTTGGAGAAGAAAGAGAGAGAGAGTGGCACATCTTTTGGAGAGGATCTTCTGTATTAGCTTGAGTTATCTCTTGGCATTATTTTGGCTATCTATAATAAGGAAGTTTTGTTGGGTTTTCTTCCCCTAGAGGGTTTCCTAGGATAAATGTCGTGTCTCTTGTGATTGCACATTTCTTAGTGATCTTGTCTTTATGTTGCTGTTATCTATTGAAATGCAAAGAACTATAATAATGGCATAAACATTAACATTTGTATGTGAGTGACAAGTTAGGAACATATTTCACTATGTCGCATGATTTGAGGTCAACCATTGTCTTGCTAAACACAATCTTTCAAAATCTTAGAAGCACAATCACAAAAGATAAAACAAAATGTATAAATGCAAAAGATAAATCAATGTATCTAGAATAAACATAGAAGAGATGAGGGTGTCAATTCTTTGTTGTATGATTGATGAGGGCTGCCCACTGGAATCTTGGGTAAGTTGAAGAGATGGAAGATAAAGCTCGTTTGGGAGAATGGATTCCTGCCCATATACCAGAAAGTATGGGGAATTCCCTATAGCTTCCTTGGGTGTGACTTTGTTGACCCATAAAACATTATGAAGTGAATTATGCCAATTTCTCTGGTTGTCTGCAACTATTTTCTTTAATATTCTTACTAGGTTCTTATTAGTTGATTCTGCCACTTCGTTTCCCCATGGATAATAGTTTGTGGAGTATTTAATTATGATTCCTTTGTCTAGAGAAAACTCCGTTAATAGGGTGGAAGAAAAGTAAGCTGCATTATCAAAAACAAGGACAAAAGGGACACTGAACCTTGTGATTAGTTGTTGTTCTATGAATTGGATTACCACCTTCTTGGTTACATGAGTGAGTGGGATGGCCTACGTTGATTTCGTGAAATAATCAGTGGCAGTAAGTATGTACTTATGTTGTTTTGAAGAACTTGGCGTAATTTCTCCTATGATATCTAACCCCCATTGCTCAAAAGGCCTAGAAACTGTCACTGGTTGGAGTGGGACCGCTGCTCTCTTCTCCCTCCCAACGCTTATTTGACAAGTTTTATAGATTCTAGAGTATGTGTGAGAATCCTTGAAAAAAGTGGGCCAATAATAGCCATCTCTCAGTATCTTATGAGTGGTGGTGACACCTGCAAAATGTCCACTTGCATGACCATCATGGAGCTCCTTCAAAACCTTGTCTGCATCTACACGTTCGAGACATCTTAAATGTACCCGATCATAATTAACCTGAAAGAGTACCAAGTTTATGAGGTGATATTGTGTGGATTTTAATCTAAGAGCTCTCCTTTCCCTAGGGTTCAAGTTTTCTAGGCAAGTCGCATGGTGCAAGAGATAAGTCAATTTATCATACCAAGACTCTTTCCCTGGGGAGATGTATGAGGCTTCACCACACCATAATGCCATTTCATTCTCCCATCCGAGGTATTCATTTACTTGGTACTGATCTTCAGCTACCAATTTGCATAACCCTTATCCTTTAACTAGTTTAGCATGTTTTATATCTAGATCAAATTCTTGGACTGTTGCCATCTAATTTCCTCTTCTTCCCCCCATCTCATGTTGAGTAAATAGGGATCAGACTACAGGTTGAGGCACGATTACTTTGGTGTGGTTCTTGAGGATTTAAGATCTGAAGTCTTTTACTTCCTTGTATATTGCATAGGCTTGCTTATTTACAGTAGGGTAATTTAGTTCGCCCCCTTGGAGATTACTGCTCATGAACAACATCAGAGCCTCATTGTTATCATCGTCCTTTTGAGTCAATACTGCATCTAACTACTGGTCGAAGGCAAAAGTATAGAGGAAGAAATGTTTGTTGAAATTGGGACTTCAAAACACTAGGGCTTGAGATATTTCACTCTTAATATTGTTGAAGGCCTTCTTCCGTTCATCATCCCACTTAAATTCAACATCTTTACAAATAATTTTTTGTAAGGGTTTGATAGTTTCTACAAAATCGGGGTGAATTTCCTCACAAAATTGATTTTCCTGAAGAACGATTACATAACCTTTTTGTTATAAGGTAATGGAAGTTGAGCTATAGACTTAATCCTTTTTGGGTCAATGTGGATGCCTGCTTTAGATATAATGTTGTGTAAAAACTTACCTTCTCGACACTGAAAATAGTTTTCTTAGGATTTAAGGATATGCTGTATTTCCTACACCTTTCGAAAATCTGGGTTAAATGTTGTATGCGATCTTCTATGTTCTTTGAATACACAATCACGTCATCCAATTAGACTACTACACACTTGTTGAGTAGTCCCTGAAATTATACGTCCATAGCCTTCTGGAAGGTCGCTCCTACATTGATTAACCCAAAGGGAATGCGTTTATAAGCAAAAGTTACCCACTTGGTTCGGAAGGTAGTTTTTAAACGGTCTTCCTCTAAAACTAGAACCTGGTTGTAACCTGAGAAACTGTCCAACAAGGAGAAAATATCAGAGCCAAACACAGTCTGCAAGAGTTTCTCCATCGGTGGGACTGGGTAGTTGTCCTTTTCTGAAGATCTGTTGAGGTTTCTAAAATCTACGCATAGGCTGATCTCCCCAGATCTTTTTCTTACCAAAACCAAATATGCTACCCATGCAGAGTGTCTAACCTGGAAGATAATTTTGGCATCTAACAATTTCTTTAATTCCCAACACATGAGGGGCTCTAGGGATGGATGGTACTTCTAGAGCTTCTGTTGGAAGGGTTTTACTTCAGGCTTTAAAGGGATAGTCTATTGAATGATACATGTATCATAAGTTTTTCAGATCTCGGTAGGACCACACAAAGACATCTTGATATTGTCTGAAAAGTTTGAGATAGGCATTCCTTTCCTCTTTTGACCTTGTCTTCCTGAGGTATATGTTTTTGGGGTTTTCTAGAGTTCCAATATTTATAGTTTCATGCATGGGACAAGAACTGTCGGTCTTCGCGATTTTTGACCCCTTAAATCTTTCTTTTAGGTCAAAAAGGTTTTCTAAATTAGCTATCCCCTTTGGTATTGTGTGAGACTTCAATTTGTCAGTTGGTTGATCTGTATGAGGGTTGGTTCTTATTGATTTTTCCTAGAATATTTCATCGTCAATAGCCAAGTCTTTAAAATTGTCCTGATCGGTCAAAAAGTTTATAATTTGTTCATCTCCTTCAAAAAGATTCCAATTAGAAATATTTTTGGGCACCGATGGTTTGTAGAGAAATTCCATAGTAAACCGAGAGGCTTCATAATCTTCTAGAGGTGATAGCCTTGAAGAAGTGGTGGCCAGGGAATCATCAAGAATGTTCTTTTCTCTGGGAATCGTTGTAATGTTGAAAGCTTCAAAATTCTCTATTAGCCTATGCACTTCCTGTTGGTAGTTCTTTAGGTGTGGAGAATTGCAATGTATAGTATTCCTTACTTGTCTAAAAATGATTTCAGAGTCTCTGAAAACCTTCAATTCTTTGACGTTTAAGTCTGTTACTTTCTTTAGCCCTTGTACTAGATCTTCATACTTGACGGTGTTGTTTGTGCATTCAAACTCTAGTCTACAGGACATGAAATATCATTTACCTTTCATATCAATGAGGATGCACCTTACCCCAGACCCTTATTGCGATTTAGAGCCATCAAAGTATAAGGTCCAAACTTGTGGGAAAAATCTATCAACTTCCTCTTTTCCTCCTATTTGTTCCTCGATTTCTAATGCAGGTTCTTGGTAGATGAGGGTTTCCTCCGCCGCCATAAAAAATTCCTCTTGAAAAATTATTTTAGAGTTTTGAGTAAGAGGGACATCAGATGAGAGAGGGGAGAAGTTCCCGAAGTAGGAATCATAGGAATAATTTCCTAGCACAGGGAAATCCATCGATGAAGGTTCATTTAGGGTTTCTAAGTCAGTGACAATAAGTTTTATATATCTTTCCCTATCAATTCTTATCATATTTGTGTGTCCCCTTAATGGTAGCCAAAGATGCACCCAGTCTGTACTAAAGTATCCATTTAACTTCTCAGACCAATCTCGACTTAATAACAATCCATAGGCTTCTAGGATATCTACTACAATAATGCCAATTACTTGCACAAATTTAGGGTGAGTCACTATTCTGATCATCACATCTTTGAGTTCTCCCATAACCTTCACTTGGATTCTATCTAGTTGTATTACATGTTTATTGCTTTCGAGAGGAACGACATTTAATTTTTTGCAAATAGACAAGCGCATAACATTAGAATATTCTCTTGAATCAACCAAACAATTATGGAGGTTTCCATTGAAGACTTCAAACATTAAAAGGAATGGTGGGACAAAAGTTTTTCCCTTCTTATATTCAGAGCAGGCATCCACAGTTGGTTTATTCCTTGGGTCTATGGGATTTAGACTTCCCCCTTGGTTAGTAATTGTTGTAGGAGTTTCTACTGACTCCAAATCTTGTAAAGAAAAGTATTTTTGCTGAGCGATTCTACATATGTCCATAACTGATATATTATCCTTCAACTTCTTCAAATATTCTACTATGTTGTAATCTAGTTTGGGCAATTCTCGAGTATGGATGTTTATAGGGTTTCTTCGGGGAGAAAAAGGTTCTCTCAGGTGATCGAGAGATGGTCTTCCTCCCAAAATTTTTGTCATAGTAAGGTCGTTTGAGACAAGTTGACCCTACTTCATGTTTTCACAACCAAGACTTCTGTGGGTGGTTCTTGAACCTTAAACTGGTCATTGGAAGGCATAGCTAGGTCAACATCCCATATCAACATGGTTGTTTCTTCTGGTGGAGCAATTTCTTCTTGATTGACAATATTCATACTACAACCACTTGATTGTTTAGTCAAGGGGAATTCATCCAGAAACCTGTTCACCATCAAATTCATGGAATGCACCCATTAAGGACAGTCTCTTTCAAAGTGATTCTCTTGGTGATTAGTGCAAAAAGAGTCGTATGCTACATTTCCCAGGTCGATGTTTAGGTTGGCTAGGGGAGGTTCAATTTCTTTGAACGGTGGATTCCTTTTAAAGAAAGGATTATAGGGCCTCTGGCCTTGGTTTCCCTTCCCTTCACTTCTCTTCATGTCTATGATTTCGTTTGATAGTTTTTTGAGCATGCGTTGTAGGTCCTCTATGTCCCCACTTCCCTTTTCAGGAGCTTGTTCTGTTTGTTTCCCTGGGGGTCTAGTAAGCAATAACCCTCTTCTGGGAGGAGGTTGAACTTATTTCTTAACTAAGGAAACCCAACCTTCTTTACATCCCTTCATTTGGAACTCTATCATTTGGTGTTCTTCAAAATTCTCAACTAGGGTTGGTTTGAAATCCCTCTTCACAAACATGGAAATAGAAGTTGGCAGAGAATTAGCGTATACTTCGATTTGCAAATCTCGAGTAGGTTTAGACTCGGGATGGAATTTGTTTAAGATGGTGGTGAATCTTTGATTAAAGTCTTTGACCCTTTCCTTCGAACTCATGGTGGCAACGAACAACTCAGCTATCAAAGCTTCTGTAGTAGTTTCTTCTGCAAATTTATCTAGAAAGTCCTTTTGAAACTTCGTCCAACTAGTTATGGATCCTACGGGTAAGTTAAAATACCACGTGGAGGATGAATTCTCAAAAGTGTAGGGGGAAATCATGCTAACTACATCTTCATGTTGGACATTCATAAGTCTGGTAGCTAGTTTGAATTTCTTGATATGGTCTCTAGGAAATCCTGAGGTTTCAAGGTCAAATTTAGGAAGTAACTTCTCTAGGTGTCGGGGAAGGTTATGTACCCATCCGGGGATGGCCAAAGCATCTTTGACCAACCAAGGTTGAATATTCTGAGGTGGGTTTCCCCTTTCTTCTAAGGTGGGAAACCACACCATATGGAGTGGGTAACCCTAAAACATCGAGGGAATCAGAGGGAGGGCCTCCACCTGAGGACATCACTAGAGAACTACAGAAGATCAAACTCCCATAGTTTGCCAGGGGTAATACAAGTGAACGTGCGGAGGTATGGTTGGAAGGAATGACACAATGTTTCTCTTTAAGAGAGTATGCTTCCACATCAAAGATGAAAATAAAAATCTTTTAGCTGAGGGACAATGCCTTAAACTGGTGGGGTAACCTAGAGAGGCAGTTGCACCTCACCCTAGACACTATCTCATGGGAACTTTTTGAGGAAAGGTTTCGGAGGAAATATTTGTCGGCTTAGTACGAGGAACAACAGGTGGGAGAATTTCATGCTCTAGTTCAAGGAAACATGACCGTGGAAGAGTACGAGATCGGGTTCATGGAGTTGGTAAAATATGTGTTGTACATGGATACCGATCAACGATAGGTAGAACATTTTGTGTATGGGTTTAACCTTAAGATAAGGGCCATGGTACGGATGTGGAAACTGTTGTCAATAGTGGAAGCAGTTGAAAATGCACATTATGCAGAGGAGCATATGATCTTAAACAAAGGTATGAGATTGACCTTTCCACAACATCTTGGATTCATGGGGAAGGCCCCTAGGACCTTCTCCAGGGGAGGGAGCTCTAGGCTACCTCCTTATGGTAATAGAGTCGCACCTAGGACAATTGCTATAGGTATTTCAATGGCAGCGAGTGCAACATCTCACTCATCACCAATGATGCAGGTAGGTCCATGAACTTCTCAGGGAGAAACAAGTAGGGTTAGGGGCTCCAGGGGAAGGAACTCATTTTTGAGATCGTCACAGGGCAGTGCGCAGGTTCCATATCGTGTTACGTGTTGGGGATGTGGAGGACCCCATTACCAACGTCACTGCCTAGAGTTACAAGTAGGATTTGTGCATAGAGAAGGAAATACCCTGATGGGAAGAGTGAGTAGTAGCCACCAGATTTATGTAGTGGTTAATAATCATCGGGTAGAACATCAATCCACGGTGGTGGAGTCGTCAGGTATGCTAAATCATGTCAATGTTAAAATTTTATTTGATTCTGGTGCTACAGATAGTTTCATTTCACCATATGCATTAGAAAAGTGTGGGTTGGCATCCTACGAGCACGATGACTTTAAACAAGTCGAGATGGCTTCGGGGGAAAACAAGCAGTAGGACCTAGCGTTAATAATTGTCTAGTAGACCTATGAGTGTGTACTAATAGGTTGAAGGTATACGTCACTTCTTTGGGGACGTATGACCTAATCATTGGAATGGATTGGTTAGAAGCCCATCGAGCTTTGGTATATTGTTTCGTGAAAAGGGTGCTTTGTGTTGACGATGAAGGAAGGCCAGTAGAGATCTACGATGTATGGAGGAAGGTGTCTCTATGCTTTATCTTGACCATGAAGGTTAAATGTTGCATGAGGAAAGGGTGTCGACTATATGTAGTGGAAGTAGTCAATGAAAGGAAAGGACCCTCCTTGGATCAATACCTAGTATTGTCAGAGTTTAAGGATGTTTTTCCGAAAGAGTTGCCAGGGTTACCTCCTGAGAGGGAGCTTGATTTTACTATTGAGCTAAAACCTGGTGCAGAGCCAGATTCTAAGACTCTATATAGGATGACAACACCTGAACTTTGTGAGTTGTAGATGCAGTTGAAAGAACTACTCGACTTAGGGCTAATAAGACCTAGTGTCTCACCTTGGGGTGCACCGATAATTTTTGTGAAGAAGAAGCATGGTTCTTTATGACCGTGTATAGATTACAGGGAGTTGAACCGTGCTACAATGAAAAATAGGTACCCAATGCCACAAATAGATGACCTCTTTGATCAGATGAAAGGAGCATTGGTGTTCTCAAAAATTGATCTACAATCAGGGTATCACCAGTTAAGGATTAAGGAAGGCGATATTCCTAAAACTGCATTCCAAACTTGGTTTGGGCATTACGAGTTCATTGTATTACCTTTCGGTTTGACCAATGCGCCCGCAGTATTCATGAGCCTCATGAATGGTGTATTTGGGAAGTACTTAGACCGCTTTGTACAAGTCTTTCTAGATGATATCCTCATCTATTTCCAAGAATGAAAGAGAACACGAGGAACACTTGCAAGTGGTGTTGTCATGCCTTCGAGAGAACAAATTGTATGGAAAGTTGTCGAAGTGTTCTTTCTTCCAAAAATAAATTCACTATTTGGGTCATATCATTTCCGGTGAAGGAAACTCTATGGACCCAGAAAAGGTAAAGGCCATTATGGAATGGCCAGTGCCAAAAAATGCGCATGAGGTAAGAAGCTTCATGGGGCTAGCAGGTTATTACCGTAGATTTATGGAAGGGTTCTCTAAAATAGCGAAACCCATCACCACTCTACAATGTAAGGGGGTCAGGTATGAATGGAAAGAAGAATGTGATAGTGCATTCATCGAGCTTAAGAGGTTACTAACCAGTGCACCAATTCTACGAGTGCCAGATATGGAAAAAGACTTCACAGTCTACACGGATGCCTCGAAGCAAGGGTTGGGGGCCATGCTAATGTAGGATGGAGGAGTGATAGCATATGCATCAAGGAAGTTGAAGCAACATGAGGAGCTTTACACTACTCATGATTTAGAGTTGGCAATTGTCATGCTAGCTCTGAAACTTTGGAGACAATATCTAGTGAGGCAAATTTTTGAGCTCAAAACGGACCATGAAAGTTTAAAACATCTTTGCACTGAAAGGGATCTCAATGCTAGGCGAAGGCGATAGAGTGATTTTATGAGTGAATACAATTTTGGAATTTAGTACATCAAGGGAAAGGAGAATATGGTCGCGGATGCCTTGAGTAGGAGACCACATGTATTCTCTTTGGTACCCTTAAAAATTAATCTGAGGCAGCGTGTGTTGACACAACTCCTTGGAGATAGTTGGTAATTAAAGGTTACTTCAACCCTCTAGAGTGGGAGGCAATTAGGTCCAAAGTATGACGGATATATCCTGGAAGCAGATGGACTATTAAGATATCAAGGAAGGATGTACATCCCTGAAGGTGGGGATATTTGAAGCATCATACTGAAGGAATCCCATAAAGCACTTTATTGTGCGCATCCGAGTGTGAAGAAAATGTATGCAGACATGAAGAATATTTTCTTCTGGGTAGGGATGAAGCGCGATGTAGTCCATTTGTTGCCAAGTGCCTAGAGTTTCAATAAGTGAAAGCTAACCACCACCACCCTACAGGTCTCCTACAACCACATGATGTCCCTATGTCCAAGTGGGAAGTCATTTCTATGGATTTTGTTGTGGTATTGTCGCTCACCTCGCATAGACACAATGCCATTCTTGTGATAGTTGATAAGTTGACCAAGAGTGCTCATTTTATTCCGGTTAGAGACACTTACAATGTCACTGATGTGGCACACGTGTTTGTAAGTGAGGTCATCCATTTGCATGAGATACCCAAGAAGATCATTTTAGATAGGGACTCTAGATTTAGTTCTAGGTTTTAGACAAATTTTCAGTTGGCGTTGGGGACTCAGTTGAACTTAAGCACAACTTATCATCCTGAAACATATAGGTAGACTGAGAGAGTAAATCAGGTTATGGAAGACATACTTAGGATGTATGTAATGGATAATGAAACCTATTGGGAGAAGTACCTACCTTTGGTAGAGTTTGCCTACAATAACAATTTTCATAGCTCCATTAAAATGCCACCCTACAAAGCTCTGTATGGAAGGTCATGCAAAACACCATTGAGTTGGGAAAGGTTAGAAGACTGAGTGGCAGTTGTGTTGAAATAATGTAATTGAAAAGAGTATTCTTATTATTATTGTTATTTTATTCATATGATTAATCCCCATTGTGGATTAATCATGTCGGTAATTGTATTAGGACCAAATCCCCTTTTGCGGATTGGTCAACAGACAATTGTAATAGGCAGAATAAGAAGT
>ML828418.1:36871-47090 GCA_009831015.1 Picea engelmannii | reverse complement strand
TTGATTGATACAAATTCCCTAACTTATCCCATAGTTCCTTGGCTGTAGATTCTCCTGAGACATTCAACAACACCGAATCTTCCAGGCAGAGTCGAATGGTACTCCTTGCTCTTCTGTCCAACTTGTCCCAATCTTCCTTTGACGTACCAGTAACTGGTGTACTAGTAGTTTGTGTACTGGTAGTTTGTGTACCAGTATATGAGCTCGCCATTCCTCTTACTTTACTCGAATCTCCACTGCAAAAGCTCCCACTAAACCCAGGTTTATCACAGACCGAAGATAAACTTGATCTATCAAGACCGAGCCAAACCCTCAGCAACAAAGGCGTCCCTCTGAAGCCAAAAACGTGCTCTGATACCACATGTAAGTTTCAAACTTGCGAAGTAAAGCAATACATATAGATTCTTAAGCAATACATAAATTAATCAATGGCTCATACACAGAGTACACAGATATTTTTACCGGAAACCCTCAACCGGGAAAACCTTTCTTATTTTCATTATATCGAATTTCACCATTCGCCATACAATATATACACTGTTTTTAGGTATTCCGTAGATACCAAAACCCTAATCCCTTAATCCGGGATTAATTTACAAATCAGCTAAAAATAGAAAAATCCGCTAAAAATAGCAAAAACCGCCCAAAAAAAAAACCGTCTGACGATCTAGGTGTAGGGATCGTCAGACGCAGTTGTCATATCTGACGCACCCACACACACACACATGCAAAGAATATAACACATACCCAATAGGAAAACTATCTTTATCGATGTCATGGTAGTCCAAGACCCCTTGGATTTTTCTTTACTCCTTGGGAGAGAATATATCTATGCCATGAAATCTATTGTGTCTACTCTTTTTCATGTGATATCTTTCCCTCACGATGGACGGGTTGTGACTATTGATCAAATTTCATTCATTGACCCCGCCTGGATTGCCTCCCTGAATGGTTCTTATATGCAGACGGTATCGCCCCCACCACAGGTCAATTATGTGGCGTTGTCTCCCATGACTTCAACTTACGATGATTTAGATCCAGTCGTTGACATGGTGATCTCTTTGGTAGGGATATTGGAGCTTGATCTCCTTACCCCTGTCGAGACCCTCGACATGTGTTCCTTCCAGAGAATTTTTCTTCCATCCAGTGAAGATCTCTTAGAAGCCATGACCGAGTTTTGTCCCTTGACCTGGTCTCCTTCCAGAGCATTGCACTCTTGGAATCTATGATCAAGAAGACTCCGAGGATAGTTTTTGCATCTCTGAGGCAACCTCGTTAAAAAATGAAACATAGGTCTTTGAGCACAATTTTCTGATTTCAAGCTCGTTAAAAAATGAAACCAGACTTGAGCATAGTTTTCTAATTTCAAGCTCGTTAAAAAATGAAACCACTTGAGAATAGTTTTTTCGTCTTTGTAGCAACCTCGTTAAAAAATGAAACAGAGGTTACGAGCATAGTTCTTGTTTCTGTGTCAAGCTCGTTAAAAAATGAAATAGTTTTCCCCCTCTTTGTTTGAGTCAAGTCCTTCGTCTAGTATTTGAAGCTTCATTTCCTTCGCCTTTGTCGTTGGATGAAACGAAGCTTGGGGGGAAATACTTCCAGCCTATGAACTTCATGCTGAAGTTGAGCCACTAGTTTCTTAAGCTGGGGGTTAAGTACCAACCATCCATGTGTTATGCGTTGGGAAGTCACAAGCATAGTTTTATATGGTTCAAGCTTGTGTAAAAATGAAACCACCTTCCTCAAGCATAGTTTCCTCTAGTTCAAGATTGTCTAAAAATGAAACCAGGTCCAAGCATAGTTTCGTTTAGTTTTTAAGCTTGTGTAAAAATTAAAATCTATCCCAAGCATAGTTTTGTTTTGTTTTAAAGCTTGCGTAAAAATGAAAACAATCCCAAGCTTAGTCTTTGTTCTTTCTCATGCTCGTAAATACATGAGAATAAGTTACCGAGCTTAATATTTTTTTCTTTCTCATGCTCGTAAATCAATGAGAATGTAACCGAGTATGCTTTTATCACTTTTTTCAGACTTGTAAAGGTTATACGAAAAAGGAACCCCCTGGAGTTCCCTTTAAGCTCTTTTTAGAGTCTCTAAACATGAAAAGATTGTCGAGCGACCTTGTTCTTTTCACGCTCGTTAAAGTATTTGAAGAGAACGTTTGTTGAGCGATAGTTTATCTCTTTTTCAGTCTCATTAGACTACTTTACGAAAAAGGAACTGGGAGAGTTCTCTTTAAGTGTTTTTCAGACTCTCAAAACATGAAAAACCCCCGAGTTTTCTTTCTTTGGACTCGTTAAACAAACATCGAAAGGACCATATGGGACCAAACCACTCCTTCTTAGGGTTCATTAAACATACTCCGAGGGACTCATCTGAAGGATGAGATTAAATTGACAAGCATATGTTATCCTCCTCAAGCTTGCATAAAAATAAATAGGTACTCGCCAGAAATGGTGGGGGAAAAATTGTGAAAGAAATATGTCTAAACTTGTATTCTGTGGAAGAGTTGCTTTTGAACATGACACCCTTTTACTTGCCTTGTGTCTAGGTTGGAAAATCCACTTGTATTTTGATCATACTCTTTTATAAGATTACAAATTGGTTTGTGATCCCTGTTGTTGATTCAGTGTTTCCAAGACAATTGTCGTGTCGTCAATATGTTCAAAAAATAAGTTTAACCCAGAAAGCCTTCTATTGCGTCGACCATTTTTGCAGTGCTTAAATCCCTCTATTGTGTTGGCCATCCCTGAGTCAGTCCTGAATCACTTGTTACTCTGACCTACATCAAATCTTGTTACTTGTTTCATGTCATTGATGGGGGATACATTAAGGGCCCTCCTGTGACGAGTCTTTTCTTGTCGACTTCACCTCATTATCCAGGAATTAGACTTAGAAGCTAATTGGTACCTTGGAACTTGCATGCCTCAATGGCAGGTTTTCTTGCTTTCGACAGTGGATTTTCATTATTGACCCCTAATCGGGAGATTCCACTGAGTGTTCGACTTCAGCTCATTTATTCACATTCGTTGGATTGTACTAGTGTACCTTGGGAGTCATTGACATTAATGGTGATTTCCCTCGCACTTGTTCATGGTTTCATCAATGACTAGTAATCAAATGCTTTCTACCATGTTTGACTTCAACACATGTATTCACATGGTGAGATTCGTACTATAGAGTGGCGGAGATGAAGACCCTGGATATTTTTTGACAGATCTAGGTTGCATTGGAGTATATTCAGTGTACTGTTGCATAGATCCACATTGTATGTCTGGTCGCTATGTTCAAATTTGAGTCTTTAACACATAGATCCACAATGTATTTTTGGTGGCTATGATCGGATTTGAGTCATATCGACATGGATCCACAGTATATGTTTGGTGGCCATGACCTGTCTTACTTGACATGGATCTTCGCATGTCGACATTTATGCTTTGAGTCATTTGTATTATGAGTATGGGAATGCCTACCTCATTGATGATATATTATTGTAATATATTTCCTTGTTTGTTGGCAGGTTTCCGACCGACTCTTCCTTGTTCCCTACACACACTCGACAAAGTATTTCAGCTATCACTCTATTCTAACTTCATACTTTGGGGGGCTCTCTATTACACATTATTTTCATCATCCCTAGGACCGTTAATGATGTAAACCTATCTGTAGTCTTCAGAGGGGTCAGTGGCCTGAGTTCTTGAAGAAAGAAGAGAGAAGAACTTTTCCTGAGAAAAGAAGTTGCATTCTCCTTTATAAAATCCCTATTAAAGAGGATGTTTGCAGGCAACACTATGGCTAGTGTGTGAGAATGCCTGATTCTCACAGGTTGCATCATAGCTGGGTTGCGAGAGGTTCACAGGTTGCTCTATAGGCAGTGTGCGATAATGCTTACAAGTGGGAAAAACAAGCATTTTCTCGATTCTTCTAGAAGGGGAAACTTCCATGGTGAGGTGGCATCCGAATGGTTTGGATCTTACTCACTTTCATGATTTAGTGGGATCATCCTAACCTCCTCACCTTATCCTCTTCGACTTATAAAAGGAGAGGAGTTCTCATGGAGAAATTTAGCTTTGGTTAGCTTGGAGCTTTTGGGATTGGCTAAGTTGGATTTGGCTTGGAATTATTAGCTTGGTTAGAGTGGTTTTGAGTTTTTCCTTTGTCAAGATAGATTGTGAATACTATCAGATCTGTGTTCTCATAATTCTTGGAGTGAAAGTGTGTGGGGAACGAAGGACAGTTGGAAGGGACCTTACGACATCAAGGCCATGGTTGTAATCTCTCTTTCACATTTAATATGATACAATAGTATGATTCTTTCCTATAAAGCTTGTTGTGTTTTATTGTATGATTCCTTGATCACATACATAGGTTTATATTGAGTTTATGCTATTGCTATCACTTTGGTTGGTTGCGTTCTTTTGCAGGTTCATCATCGTATGAGCATTGGAACAGAGCTAGGATGGCGATGGTGAGAGGAAGTGACATTTAAACAGTATGCCACTCATCCCTCTTTAGTTAGTAAATTCAATATCTAAAACTTAAGGAAAGTGTCATGTTCTGTCCTGTTTTGTTCTAGATCTAGGTGGATCTAGGAAGATCTGTTAGTGTCCGCACCTACCAATTAGTCCGATAACACCTGTGACGAGTCTTTTCCTGTTGACTTCAACTCATTATCCAGGAATTAGACTTAGAAACCAATTGGTACCTTGGATCTTGCATGCATCAATGACAGGTTTCCTCGCTTTCGGCTGTGGGTTTTCATTATTGACCCCTGATCGGGAGATTCCGCCGAGTGTTCAACTTCAGCTCATTAATTCACATTCGTTGGATTGTACTAGTGTACCTTGGGAGTCATTGACATTAATGGTGATTTCGCTCACACTTGTTAATGATATACACTAATGATCGGTAATCAAGTGGTTTCTACCATGTTCGACTTCGACACATGTATTCGCATGGTTAGATTTGTACTATAGAGTGGTGGAGATGAAGACTCTGGATCTTTTCTGACAGATTCAGGTTGCATTGGAGTATTTTCAGTTTATACTGTTGCATAGATCCCCATTTTATATCTAGTGGCTATGTTCAAATTTGAGTCTTTAACACATAGATCCACAACGTATTTTTGGTGGTTATGTTCATATTTGAGTCATATTGGCATGGATCCACAGTGTATGTTTGGTGGCCATGACGATCTTTTCATGTTGGCATTTATGCTTTGATTCATTTGTATTCTGAGTATAGGAATGCCTACCTCAGTGATGATATATTATTGTACTGTAATTCCTTGTTTGTTGGCAGGTGTCCAACCGACTGTTCCTTGTTCCTTACACACACTCGACAAAGTATTTCATCTATCACTCGGTTCTAACTTCATACTTTGGGGGGCTCTCTGTTACACATTATTTTCATCATCCTTATGACCGTTAATGATGTAAACCTATCTGTTGCCTTCGGAAGGGTCAGTGGCCTGAGTTCCTAAAGAAGGAAGGGAGATGAACTTTTCCCGAGAAAAGAAGTTGCATTTTCCTTTGTAAAAACCCTATAAAAAAGGAAGTTCGCAGGCTATATTATAGCTAGGGTGTGAGAATGCTTGATTCTCACAGGCTGCATCATAGCTAGGTCACGAGGAGTTCACAGTCTGCTCTATAGGCAGGGTGCGAGAATGCTTACACGTGGGAAAAACAAGCGTTTTATCGAATCTTCTAGAAGGAGAAACTTCCATGGTGAGGTGGCATCTGAATCGTTTGGATATTACTCACTTTCATGATTTAGTGGGATCATCCTAACCTCCTCACCTTATCCTCTTCAACTTATAAAGGAGAGGAGCTCTCATGGAGAAGGGCTAAGTGGGATTTGGCTTGGAATTATTGGATTGGTTAGAGTGGTTTTGAGTTTTGCCTTTGTCAAGATAGATTGTGAATATTATCAGATATTTTCTCTCAAAATTCTTGGAGTGAAAGTGTGTGGGGAACGAAGGACAGTTGGAAGGGACCTTACGACATCAAGGCCATGGTTGTAATCTCTCTTTCACATTTAATATGATACAATAATATGATTCTTTCCTATAAAGCTTATTGTGTTTTATTGTATGATTCCTTGATCACATACATAGGTTTATATTGAGTTTATGCTATTTCTATCACTTTGGTTGGTTGTGTTATTTTGCAGGTTCATCATTATATGAGCGTTGGAATAGATCTAGGATGGCGATGGCGAGAGGAAGCGGTGTTTAAACGGTATGTCACCCATCCCTCTTTAGTTAGTAAAATCAATATCTAAAACTTAAGGGAAGCGTCATGTTCTAGTGCGTTTTGTTCTAGATCTAGGCGGATCTAGGGAGATCAGTTAGTGTCCACACCTACTGATTTATCCAATAACAATAATTTTTCGAGGGCCTTCTCCATGCACACATTATTCTCCTTCAATTGTATGGATTGTTTAATGTTGATCTTGCTTAGACAATGCTGCTCTTTGGCCAGATTCTGAACATTTGCTGCTCTCATCATTGATCATTGTATATCTTAGATGGTCAATCATTGCTCCATAAAATTCGTGAAATTCATGCTCATTTCAGGGAAGAATTCTATAGAAATTTCTAGCCCTGGGCGACTGGTGTCCTTATGATATCAAATAAATAAATAAATTGTTGAATTTATTTAATATAGAAATTGATTTCAGACCATAGCATCACTCACACAATAGCTAGAAAAGTAAATAGCGGAAGCATAAGACACATACACAAGAATTTCTCCTTCAAATTGGTTTTTCTATCCTTTGATCAAAGATTACAAGACAACCTCCACAGTCTGCTAAAAACCACCAGCTGCACGATTATCAAAATCACCTCCTAGGTGAATGCTTTCCTTATGATCTCAATTAAATAAATAAATTGCTGAATTTAATTAATGCAGAAATTAATTTCAGACCATAGCATTATTCACACAATAGCTGGAAAAGTAAATAGCAGAAGCATAAAACACATACACCTCGATTTCTCCTTCAAATCGACTTTTCATTCCTTTGATCAAAGCTTACAAGGCGACTTCCACAGTCTGCTAAAAACAAGCAGTTGCATAGTTATCAAAATCACCTCAAACTGAGCTGTACGACCTGCACAAAATGGGAGGACAACAGTTGTACGACCACTGAATCTTGTATGAAGTGATATTTGATCTCTATGTGCTTGGACTTGTCACGAAGCATTAGATTCTTAGAGATTTTGATACAACTTTGATTATCACATTAAATGATTGTGGGGTCCAACTCCTGATCAAATAATCCTGCAAGTAACTTGCGAAGCTAGATGGCCTGACAACTAGTAGTACTGGTTGACATGTATTCTGCCTCTACTGAGCTAAGTGACACAAAAGTATTCTTCTTACTGAACTAGGATATCGTCACTGATCCCAAGCTAAAGAAACACCCTGAGATGCTCTTCCTGTCTGCTGCATTGCCTGACCAATCTGAGTCTGAATACCTTTGCAACTTCACTTCACCATCTCTAAGATATTTTTTCCCCTCAAATATCTGAGCACATGTTTTGTTGCTATCCAATTCTCTTTCCTTCTCTCCACCTTGAATTGACTCAAGGTGTTCATTGCAATATATATATCTACTCTAGAACCTATCAACTTCCCGTACAACGTGGAATCCACCAACTCTGAATCTGAAGCTGCGACCTTCTTCAGATTAGTGATCATGGGTGTGGCCATAGGTTTGCAGTTCTCCATACAAAATCTCTTTAGGAACTCAATTGCATACTTACCTTTCCCAAGGAAAATCTCCCTTGGTCTTTTCCAAACCTCCAAACTAAGGAAGTAATCCATCATGCCAATGTCCTTCATCTCGAACTCAACTGCCATGTCTACTTTTCTCCCTGGAATGATCTTCTCTACAACTATAAGAAACAAGTCATCTACATATAGAACCAAAATGAGTATATCATTCCCAACAAATATATAATATAAGTTAGGATTTGCTTCGATTTTGGCGAATCCCATACTATGTAGATATCCATCTATCCTGGAATACCATGCTCTTGGTGCCTACTTGAGTCCATACAAGTTTTGCTTAAGCTTGCAAAGATGGGACTCCTTTCCATTTAACTCAAAGAAAAGTTACAAGAACTGCAGGTGTGATTGAAATCTACTGAAGAATCCGGTGCGGGTGCGACACTCATCCCAAAATTAGGAATCAAGGATTCAGAACCCTAACCCTAATTTTTTAATAAAATAATAAAATATGTATTTAAAAATTAAAACTTCAAAGTATAAAATTTAAATTTTAAATTTATAATGAAAATTTAAAAGCAAAGAAATGAAATCTTAAATTGAAAACTTGAAATGATTCATAACTTCATAAGTTATTACATTACGACGTGCTTAAATTTTCAATTTCAAATAAATTGAAATAATCCATCATTCATAACAAGATTATTGATAACATCATAGCATTTATCAAGTGAATCAATGAGTCAACTGAGGCCCATACCATCATGATTCAGATTCATAAATATTAAAGACAAAAGAAATAAAGAGTCAAGACTAAAGTTGTAACAACATAATATCATATCATTGTATCAATAATCAAATGAGTCAACTAAGGCCCATAACATCATATATGATATCATCATATCAAAATTTCAAATGATAAATATTAAAGAGTCAAAAGTCAAGACTAGACTTCTTCAAAATAACAAAAACTGAGCTTATCCAAAAATCTCCATGGACCACAAGTATCATAGTATGAAACAGTGAAATGAAAATCATAAATGAAAAACTAAAAATATGATAATCTAGAGTGAGATGGACTAATCCAATATATAGTCATCGTCCTCCACATCCTCCAATGGAACATCACCTAATTCCCCACACCGACGATATGAAGCAGCACATGAAGAGGATGCAACACGACTAGTACTACCAAATTGCCCACCAACAATAGAGGCAAAAGAACCTGCTATAACTGAGCTATACCTAGGCATGGATGCCTCATCTAAATCTCCAGAGTAACAACTCGTGTCTAAGTCTTAGGTGGCTAAGACCTTTTACAAAGTTACCGATGAAACATCTCTTATTATAATTCCTCGGAGGGTATGAAAAATGTGGAAAAGTTGGTCTCATAGACCGACTGAACTTCTGAACTCTGAATTTTGAACAAGGAGATGTTCAATCTTTGGCAACTCGTTGGAAGTCCATCCTAGTGCAACTTGGTGGATAACATTGGCTCCATATGGGGACGTGTGCTTGATATTTTATTTGAAGGAGAGCATACGAGAATCTAGGATCACTTGACCTGCATCATCGACACCTCATCAATAACATGTCCATATAAAATCCAATACTAAACATAAGTTGTAGAAATAATATACATGTATATATACAAAGAAGGAAATAAACTATGTATAGAAAATGAAAAAGTAAAGTACAAAGGAGAACGGTTTAGATAATATGATACAAAATATGCCCCCATGGACATCTGATGACTTTGTTGAAAAATAGCTTGAGGAGTTGACCATTTACTGGAAGTGGCAACTTCTCACCATCCAATCTTCTTAGGATGAAAGAGTTTTTTCCAGCTACATCCTGGATAATGTATGGCCCTGCCCATAAACTGTCAAACTTGCCATGAATTCCTAGCTTCTCTTTCCCTATGTCCCATAGGAGGATTGTATCACCTGTCTGGAAATCTCTATGTCTTGAATACTTATCAAAGGTTTTCTTTATATTTTCTTGATTTTTTATACTTTGATCTAAGGCCTTCCTTCTACTTTCATCAAGTTCAATTATTTGATCAATTCTATTTTGATGAAAGTCTTCGTCCAAACCACATTTCTGAATAAACTGATACACTGGAAGATTCAGATGAACTGGAAAAGTGACATCAAGCCCATAAACCAACTCAAAGGGACTCTTTCCTGTAGAAATTTTCTTTTTAATCATGTCAGTCCATAGTGCAAACTTGATCTTATTATCCCACACTGCTTATTATCCCCAACAATTTTCTTAAGGATAGTCATTAAGTTTTTATTGCTAGACTCAACAAGACCATTTCCTTGGGGATAATAGTATGAAGGGTGGGATAATATAATGCCATACTTGAAACAAAATGAGGATAATTATGTTGAACTAAAGTCCTTGGCATTATCAATAATTATCTTTGTTGGCACACCGAACCTAGTGATAATCTTATCTTCAAGAAAATCCATGACCACTTTGTC
>ML828418.1:20640-31444 GCA_009831015.1 Picea engelmannii | reverse complement strand
TGGAGCAATAAAATAAGACAAATGCAAAAACAAAAAACACAGAAGACACACAATACAAGAGAGACACAGATTTACGTGGTTCACCCAGTGTGGGCTACGTCCACCAGAGAAATTGCCAGGTCCTTCCTTTATTATTATCCAACAAATGAAGGGATACAACCTACAACAAAAACCCGCTGTAACTTCCTCTTCTTTCTCTCACAGTCTCCTCTCCCAGAATACAATATTCACCCTCGTACATAGCCGCAATACATTTCCCTCATAAAAGAGGGTTGCCTTCTAGGGCAAAAACCTAACATAATCTCTACCGTTAGATCTGTGACCTTATAATGAACGGTCCAGATTTACAATGAAATTACAATATACTTTTATAAGGCAATTTTTGCTTCGGGGGCTTTGCCCCTGAACCCCCGTTGGGGGCCCGCTTGCCCCCAGACCCCCCAGTTGGGGGGATGGACCCCCCAGACCCCGCAGAGGGGGTACCCCCCCTCTGCACTCCCCCGCGTGGAAGAGTGTACATACTTCTGGGGTGTAAATACTTCATGGGGTATAAACACGACTGAAAGAAAGGACCTCTGAATCAGGAAGATAATCAAGCTCCACAACCAACATGTTGTTCTAACTTTTGAAGTTTTTATGATAAGGCTAGCCTAGATTGACTGTTTTGACAGACTAGGTCCAAAGCTTGTTCATTTCCTTCAATTAGAATTTGAGATAGTCCTTGACCTTTGATTAACTTAGTGGGTTTTATCTCTAAGTCTTACTCTTGTATTTTGGAAACCCACTTTCCCCTGATCCCCAAGCAATATTGTGTCCAAGGATATCCTTTACTGCTGGTTGAGATACATACCCCACAACTTTTGAGTATCCTATGTAAACTCGAAAATGATCGAGGGACTTGACCAAGGAATATGCTTGTTTCTCCATGGTTATGTAATTAAGCTCCGAGTTTTGCAATGCCTTGCTCATGAAAGCAATGGGTTTCTCTTGACCCTCGTCATTCTTTTGGAGCAACACACCTAATATAGTATCTTCAGAAGCAAAGGAAAAGATTTGAAATTCTTTAGAATAATTCAGACTAATTAGCACAAGAGATTTACCAATTGTGTCCTTAATGTTTTTAAAAGCTTGTCTTCCTTCTTATGTCCACTCAAACTTGACATCTTTCTTCAAGAGTTTGAGGATAGGCTTCACGGTCTTGACTAGGTTTGGGATGAACCTTCTTACAAAGTTGATTTGAACAAGGAAAGACTGGAGGGCTTTCTTGGTTTGGGGCAAAGGGAATCCTTGTATGGCTTGCACCCTTTCTGGGTCCATTTTCACCCCGTCGTTTGCTATGATATGACCCAACAACTTGCCCTTGTTAGCACCCAAAATTGACTTAGCCAGATTCAAGGAGATGCCATATTTCTGACATCTTTCAAAAACCTGTCTAAGATGACCCACATGATTTGATCTTTGCTTTGAGAAAATAGTCAAGTCATCCTGATAGATTTCAATGATTTCTCCCATTAACTCATGGAAGGCAAAATCCATGGCCCTCTGAAAAGTAGCACCTGCGTTTAATAAGCCAAATGGCATTCTTAGGTACTCAAAGGTGCCCCATGGTGTGGTGAAGGTTGTTTTATTTTGATCCTCCTTCCTCACAAACACCTGATTATAACCAGAGAAGCCATCCAACATAGACATTATTTTATAACTAGTAACTCTTTGCAATAGAGTTCCATGTTGGGTAGGGGGTAGTTATCTTTAATGCATGCTAGATTTAGATTTCTAAATTCAATGCATAGTCTTATTCCCCCATTTTTCTTTCTAACTACTACTAAGTTATAACACCATGAATAATTCCTTGTTGGAGCAATAATGCCAACATCCAACATCTTTTTGAGTTCATCTTGAACCAGTGGTGCTAACTTAGGATTTATTCGCCTAAGATTTTGCCGGAAAGGCTTTGTGTCTTCTTTTAGGGGGATAGTATGTTGAAACACATCATCTTTATAAGATTTGAGTTCATCATATGTGAATGCAAATACATCCCTATACACATGGACACAAATTATTAATTCTTTTCTTTCTTTTTTAGAAGTACCCTTTCCGATTTTTATGAGCCTTGGGACTTCCTCTCTCTTAATGCTTATTTCAATGTAACTACCAGGCTTTATTACTTATTTTTTCTTTTTATGCATGTCATGCCTGCCAAAGATATTTTCTAAAAAAGTTATTCCTCTAGGGATTGGATTTTTTATTGGGTCATATTCCTCAATATAATATTTTCCTTCTTCTTTGTAATTGACATTGAAACCAGAGAATTCCTGAACATTATGGATGAATCTTAAGATTTGCTCATCATCTCTGAAAACTTGCCATTGATCCACATTATCTGGAACTGAAGGTCTAAATATCATTTCCAACTTTCCTTTTCCTTTTATTAGATCTTCTAAGGGCTGGAGGGTTGAAGCTGCAACTGCCAAATTGTTAGCTAAACTGTTTTGATCCCTAGGGATTGATATGAGATCTATAACATCAAACAATTCTATAGTATCCCATATGGCATTTCTGTATTGTTTCAATCTATCACTTTTGCAAGCATACTTATTTTTTACCTGGAGGATGACCAAATCTGAATTACCTTTAATATTCAATATTTTGATCCCCATGTCTTTAGCAATTTCCAAACCAAGTAGAAGTGCCTCATACTCAACCACATTATTTGTTGCATCAAACTCTAATCTAAATGAAAATTTTTATGACTTTCCTGTTGGTGAAACTAGAACAATTCATGCCCCTTTTCCTGACCTTGAATGCGCACCATCAAAGTTCATCTTCAAGCTTTATTACTTTTCTTTTCTTCCTTAAAATTTTCTTCAACTGGTGCTAGGAAGTTTGAACATATTGAGAAATTAGCCATGTCAGACATTTGGCATAAGAACTCATTGAATCGCTCTTTAGGATATTCAATGTGATACTTTATTTCTATTTCTCTAAAGAGCCTGAAATTCTTAGTTGATGGAGGAGGGTATGGGATAGTTGCAAAGGTCAAATCCATATTTAGGCAACTTCCCATGTGAGCTCCCCATTTTCTAGAAGGAATCATACCCCAAGCATCTGACCATCTTAACTACCTTGTAGATGCGTATTCACATTTCAAAAAGTTCCCCAGTGGGAAGATAAACAAACATTAGTTCACACGATAAATTGCTCCTTCAAAAAATTCAAGATAGGTCGAAAAATAGGAACTCACATAATATCCAGTGCATCTTCAAAAAATCCAACAATAAATAAAATGAAACCATCATAATAGTCCTTGATATAAATAAATAAAACCATCATAATAGTCCTTGATATCTTAGAAAATTTGGATTGTTTGTCCATCATAAGCACTAATAAAAGGGCCATGATAGTAATCATAAATGTGACCATCCACGAGCTTTCAAATGTGCCAAACCCCTACATCCAAATTCAATCTAGTGTTGAAGAGACCATAAACATCCATATTTCTTTCTCTGTAAATACGATGAAATGAAATATTGTTAAAAAAAATTCTAGCTAGTTGAACCTCCTCAGATATAAGCCTCAGAGTAAATTTTCTAGGTTGTTTATCCCATTCATCCAATTTACTACATAAAGAGAATCTCCATAAATTTGAATTTTTTTAGCACCTTTTTAAGTTGATCACATTATCACTAGCTTTAAGGCCATAAGTTCAACTAAATTATTAGTGCCTCTTCCCAAACCAACCTTGAACTTTAAAATATGATCATCATATAAATATATAACACTTCTTCAACCATACATTGGAGTCCCCTTGACTTGCACCATTAAAGTAGGCCCATGCTCCATGTTTGTCCATTCGTTCTTCTTCAACCACAGATTGGAGAATCCCCTTGACTTGCACCATTAAATTAGGCCCATGCTCCACCTTTTTCCATTCGTTCTTTTCTAATCAATCTAGGAGGTTTTTCCTTTCCAGACTAATTAAAAAATTCTAGGATAGACATACATTGTACAATGCAATGAATGGGAGGAGTGTATCTACCTTAAAAAATCCGAGCATTATGTGCTAGCCATATTCCTCAAGAAACAATCAGAGGCAATGATTTATAATTTTTTGCGGCAAGATTGCTACACCACTTTGCAAACCATCATCAATAGAATCACCACCCTAGATATCCCTTAATCCTGTACATATTTCCAATTCCTTCCATTCTTGAAACACAAAAGGACAAAGCAATAACATATGAACAATGATCTCATCACATTCAATATACCAACAAGGACCATGATTGCCTCTTTTTGGTAGGATATCCTATGTGAGAACCTTATTCTTTAGAGCCAACCACATAAAGATACAAGATTTTAATGGGTATTTGAACTTCCAAATGTCTCTCCACCTTTGTACCATATCCTCTACCCCTGTTGCAACACTTAAGGTCTAATATCTTGATTTTGGAGTATATATTCCTCTGGTTGGATTTTTTACCCAAATGAGCTCATCCTTCTCTTCCTTAATTCTCACATGACTAGACCTTAACATTGAAATCTATATTTCATAATCAATAACATCTCTACCTTATAGACCAAGCATGACCATTGACAACTCATTTCCACTCTTGCCTCCATATAGTGGTTAACTTTGGATAGGTAACTTGATTAAGAAAGAAAAAACCATTCCTATGAAGTTTCTCAATCATGCTATCAAATAGTTTATACCCTTCACTAATCCCAACCTAAGGCTCAAAACAAATACTCACTCTCATCCCATTCCCAATCCTCCAAACAAGACAATCGTAACGTCCCCAGCCGCCATGGCTAGATCATGCCAGTTAAAATTTTCCTCGCTCTTTAAAGATCTAATACCAAATTGTAATGTACCCATTAACAAGGATTCAACAACATGCTCTAGTAACGTTCCCATCCTTGAGCTGGAACACGTCCTGCGGAATTACGCAATCTGATACCATTAAATTAAATAATAAGTTCTGCATACGAATAGAGTTAAGTGGAAAACAGTAACACCATGCATACAACATTAACAATTCATATACAAAATTTTAACAACAGTGATTCCATGATAGAACTCATAATTGCACACACACAATTATGGAAATAAGCACATGGATGACACTTATCTCAGAAAATAATCACCAATTGCATGCATACCTTCCACGTTCCTCCCATCCTTAGACCATGTCGCACATAAATATCAGCAGTGGGTCACCCCCGAGCTAGGGCTAAACTCTACCAGGGCAAAGGGAATACTAATCCAATCTAAGGTGTGATAAGCAACATAATTGTTCCATCCAAGGTGCCAACTGCTGCAACTAGCCTATGGTCTCTCATTCCCCACATGCCTGTCCCACCTTAGGAAGTGTGCCCTCTTTCTGATCAACAGTCACTCGACTTCCCCACTTCCCTTTCAGGGCTTTAGCAACACACGGGACAAGAAGTCTCAGAGTCCCGTATCTATTTCCCAATGCACTAGGGAACAAGTTTGAGTAGTCTCTCGACTAGAGAACTACTCACGGGCTTGAAAACCCATTTCTTCCTTAATACGCCTTGACAACCGCTTCTTCCATTCAGCTCCCACGCTAACAACCCAAGTACAGGTTCCTCATTACAGTGCAATAACATAAGGTATGACTCACAACTGCTTCCCGTGAAGGCATAGTCAATACTGATGATACTGCCTAATAATCCCCCCTTTACATTATATCCACAAATATATATGTGCATGTGTCTTTTAAGACACTTGGAACTCCAAGAGACTCTCTTGTCCCTACTTTCGAGACTTAGGATATATAATAATGTCCATTACTTTAGATTTAAGGAATAATATTATAATATTCCATTGGGATTAAGCCACCTAGATAGCCTCTTCTTAGACTCTTAGCCCCCCTTTCCCTTTCCTAAGTGGAGTTTAGCCACCCATACTCTTTGTGGATCGGTCTGCATGCAGTGGTGTGTTTTCATTAATAATATGAGTGTTTACATATTTCAAAAATAGGCTCATTGGCCTTTATCATCTAGGCTCTCTGGGTTAATAATCACATAATCTCTCTGGCCTATAACAACCTGGCTCACTAACCTATAAAACATTTACATTTATATGTACAACTGGGGTTCGACCTAGGGGTATTACAACAATGTCCTAGTAAAAGGAAATCTAAGACCATTGCTTTCCAAATAATAGAAGCATTATGCCAGTTTTTTTGGATTCCTTATCCAATCTTGATTGAATCAGGCAATATACACTTTTGAATTATGACTTGGCACCAAAGACCCTTACATTCAATCACCTTCTAGACACATTTTGTAGCCATTGCCTTATTTAAAAGGTGAATATTCTTAATACCCCAATTTCTCTGGGATTTTGGAATGGAAATATGATTCCATTTGACCCAAGCTATCCCTTTTTTTATCTTTAAGACCATACCACAAGAATTTGAAACTCAATTGCCTGATCTTTTCTAATACCCCCTTTGGGATGAAAGCTAATGACATCCAATATATAGGGATTGCCTGAAGATTAGACTTGAGTAATATGAGCCTACCTCCTCGAGATAGCCAACAATTACACCAAACATATAATCGTTATTCCACATTAACAATAAGCCAACTCCAATCCTTTTTTTCATATGCATTTGGTTTGAGGTAAAAACCTAGATATTTCAAACCATCCTTATGTCAATTTGTTGGAAAGGAAATAACTGAGTAAAATAACTAACCTACTCTTCAACTAATAAAAAAAAAGATACTGATGACTTCCAAATATTGGCCAACATACTTGTAGTTGTATAGATAAAGATATAATATCTCTCTAAGCTTGAGGGCATCCCTCCTTGTACCATCATAGAATAATAATATATTATCTACAAACAAAATGTGAGATAGGAAGATATTATTGCCGGTTTTGATTCCTTTGAAGGAATGAGATCTTTTTGCCTCAATAAGAGCTCTACTTAAGCCCTCACCCACAATTAGAAATAAAAGAGGGGATAGTGGGCATCCCTGCCTTAACCCTCCACTAGGCCCCAAAAAGGCTGAAGCAAAACCATTAATTAAAATGGAAAATGAAATAGAGGATACACAACACATTACCCAATAACAAAATGCACATTATATCATTAATTAAAATGGAAAATGAAACAAAGGATACACAACACATTACCCAATTTACAAAATGCACATTAAATCCTAGATGGTTTAACACATCCTCAAATACATCCAACGTGATCTATTATAAACTTTCGAAAGATATAACTTTATAATTATTGAAGAAAGCTTCTTTGTTTTTATTGTATGCAGTCCTTCCTAGGCTACCCCAATACGGTAATACCCTCATGGATCTGCTTGCCTAACAAGAAACCAAACTGCTCATTTGAGATGGAATCTGATAACAACCAATTGAATCTCAGAGAGACACCTTTTGATATGATTTTATAAATTCAATTTCATAAAGATATAGGTTTGTATTGATCAAAAGAAACATGATTACCAGTCTTTGGAATCAAAGTAATGAAAGTAGAGTTGAAGATTGCTAACATCCTTCCAAATACCCTAGATTCATTAATTACCCTTAATAACTCTTCCTCCAGAGTCTCATAAAAGATAAATAAGTATTCTATAGGCCACCCATCCAACTTGAGACTCTTATCCTTTTGAAAACTATGCAAAACCAACTGAGGTTCTTCGTTAGAAATTTCTTCCAATAGCCTCTGATTGTCCTCTTCATTCACAAAGCTTGGAAAGTAGGTGGCCATCTTAACTACCTCAACTCTTATAGCTTAGATTTCTTCTTTGTAAACATTCTTAAAAGAATCCACACCCAATTGAGCAGTGTCCTCAAAACTAGAAGCCAAAGATCCATCATGTTTTGGCATCTGCCATATTATATTCACATTCTTTTGGTGATTAGCAAACTTGTGGATATTTCTACATCTTCCTTGGCCAACCATAATGCTTAGCTCTCAAGCCTCTATCTACCTCCTTATCCACCAATATTCTTCTTCTCTTTTGTTCCAAAACCTTCATCTCATTTTTAAAAACTTCATTAGGAAATCCTGCCTACTTCCTATTATACAACTCCTCCAATTGAGCTTCCACATCCACTAACATCTAATCATCCTTCGCCCTTTTCTTGTGAGCCCATTCTGTTGATAATTGCTTGATACTCTTTAGATTTCTAACAAACTGTGACGTTGTGGATTCTCGAGAAGAATTGTCAAAAAGTTTTCACAACTCCTTTATTATTGCTACATAATCATCCTCCCCAAGCCAATTTGAATTAAATTTAAAAGGGTTGGGGTTTTTTTTCCCATCTTTTGCAATCTCCAAAAAAATAGGCATATGATTAGACTCTCCACCGTAACCAAGCCACTATCTAAATCTTATTGAATCCTCTATAAAATATTCATTCATTGAGAAAAGGTTAAGGCGTTTAGCTATTCTTCCTTCTCCAGTTCACATATTCCTCTAGGTGATGTTAACGCAATTTTCTGCACTTATGGATAGATCTGAAAATGATTAAAACACACTGTTTGTACCCAAAATCAGATCTAAAATGACTCTTGATCTGCACAGAAAATAGGTTAATTATAGGAATTTCTGCCTTTAAAATGCCACTAGCAGAGTCCTCTCCGTTTGGGCTGGTGCATGCCAACCACAGGGGGGTGTCCCTAGCCTCTTTGCTTATTGTCCGCCACCTATAAATCTGCAAAACAAGACAACAACAACAAATACAATATAACAACAACAAAATAAAGAGGTTTATGGCTATTTTTATACAATCAAGGTTCAAAATTTTTATTTTTAATTGTTTTTGGTGAGATTTCCACAACTTTTACTCAAAACGAGCAAATAAAATGATGAAGAAAGCGAGTCCATGCTTCCGTCTGCATCCTTATTGCTTTATGAAAAGTGTCATAAGTCTATTCTAGTTTCCTCTTGATTACTAACTTCTTTCTGGTCTGACTCATTCTGGGTTTCTTCAATTTTGATTGTAATTGCGGTCCATCTGGAAGTGGTTACTTACAAGAATTGTCACCAAAGGTTGTCAACGTATTTCATCCTTTTCAGATACATTGTTTGACTAGTAGTCATTGTAATGGAAATCCTTATCTTGTTATTCTTCCATAGGTGTTGTTTCATTGACATTGACCATCTTATCTTCCAAGAAATATATACACATGATATGTATAGGAACTATGTAAACATGGTACATACAAGGACTAGGTTACAAAAGAATATTGTTACCTTGACTAGAAGAAAAAGTCTTCTTCATCCTGCTTGACTTTCTTTGAGGGTTCCTTTTCTTTGGAAACTGTTTCTTTGTGTGTTTCCTTCCTTTTCTTTAACTCAAGACATTGGTTCTTGTTCTGAATTTCTTGAACTTTGTTGTGTAGGCTTGATCATCATCTTTCTTTTGGGATTTCTCTTTTGTGCTAATCCTTGATTCTTCTTGTGCACAACAAGTCCAAAGTTCTTCAAATGTGATATACTCCATTCTTGTGTTCATGCTTGCGGAAAATGCATCCCAAGTCTTGGGAAGGCCATTAAGTACTATATTTACTTGTTCCTTTTCTGAAATGATTTATTCAATAGATTGTAGTTGATCTCTTCATTGAGATATCTTTACAAAGTATGATGTTATAGTGTCATCATCATTCATTTTCAGATCACGAAGCTCATTCTTCAGACTCATTACTTGTCCAATATTTCTGACTGAGAAGAGGTTAGTTAGGGCATCGTACATCTTCTTGGATGAGTCAAGATGAGAAATGTAGGGTATCAAATGGTCCTTTACAGAGTCCACTATGATACTCATAGCATTGATATAATTGTCCTTGAACTTCTCCATAACTGCAATGTTCTGAGGTTCCTTCTCTTTTCCTGCTTCAAACTGTGGTTCCATGATCTTCCCTTTCACGATATCCAACACTTTATTCTTGGCAAGGATGAGGTCAATCCTTTTCTTCCATGCTTTGAAGTTAGAAGCCCCTTCTAACTTGTTTTCTGACTTCATAGAGTAAGTCATGATTTCTTTGACTTGGTCAACCTTTAACTTTGACCAAAAACTCAAACTTGACGCCTTGGCTTGCTCAGAGTACCAGGAGGTGTGCGAGGCTAGGGCGCACTAGGTTATCCAGGAATTAGGTCAAGCACTTCACTTGAGGTGCCGTGATACGATGGTTAGGGTTTTGTTGCTACAACAAAACATTGACTGCAACTGCAACTGAGAAAATCCTCCCAATCTACCTTCTAGTGGTTAGACTATTCGAATATAGTGTGGGCCCATAACCTGTGAGAATAATAGGTGTGCTCGTTTCACTGTAGATAATATAGTAATATTGTCACCCAACCATAGGCACAAAGGCCACCCCCGAGCAACTTAACTTTCACAGATAGAATATTTCTGGAAGCAAACCCTAGAGCCAATAGCCAACCAAGGTAGCGTACCTCTCTCCAAATCTAGCATACCAAGTAGAGAGTCCAAACCATAACCAAGCAGAAAGTCTAACCATAACCAAAGACCAACTCACCATTGCAGCTCTCCTCCGGTCATGCACACCACTTGTCCTTATGTAGTTGTGAGAGTGAGAGTAACAAATGATCTCTAGAACCCTCTATTTATACTACTCCAACTCATCTGATTGGGCTGACTTCTCTTCCTGGAGACTAATAACTCAATATTAATTAATCTCTTGAGCCAATTTGTCTTCTAGGGTTATTATCCAATGTTTTAGGGTTTCTCTTGCTTCCCGGAATATTTTAGTCTCGTCAAAGGTTACATGTAGAGGTTAATAGC
>ML828418.1:0-10955 GCA_009831015.1 Picea engelmannii | reverse complement strand
ATCTGCATCTTCCATAACTGGTAGTTTTGGCTGTTAAATTTCTCGACCCTAAACTTTCCATCTTCCGACATTGCTCCCACTCGAACCAGGAACCCTCTTTTCCTGTGAGTTACCTTATGCTCTGATACCAGTTGTTAGAAAAACATGATCGTGGAGCAATAAAATAAGACAAATGCAGAAACAAAAAACACAGAAGACACACAATACAAGAGAGACACAGATTTACGTGGTTCACCCAGTGTGGGCTATGTCCACCAGAGAAATTGCCAGGTCCTTCCTTTATTATTATCCAGCAAATGAAGGGATACAACCTACAGCAAAACCCGTTGTAACTTCCTCTTCTTTCTCTCACAGTCTCCTCTCTCAGAATACAATATTCACCCTCGTACATAGCCACAATACATTTCCCTCATAAAAGAGGGTTGCCTTCTAGGGAAAAAACCCTAACATAATCTCTACCGTTAGATCTGCGACCTTATAATGAACTGTCCAGATTTACAATGAAATTACAATATACTTTTATAAGGAAATTTTTGCTTCGGGGGCTTCGCCCCCGAACCCCCGTTGGGGGCCCGTTTGCCCCCACACCCCCCATTCGGGAGGATGGACCCCCCGAACCCCGCAGAGGGGGTACCCCCCCTCTGCACTCCCTCGCGTGGAAGAGTGTACATACATCTGGGGTGTAAATACTTCATGGGGTATAAACACGGCTGAAAGAAAGGACCTCTGAATCAGGAAGATAATCAGGCTCCACAACCAACATGTTGTTCTAACTTTTGAAGTTTTGATGATAAGGCTAGCCTAGATTGACTGTTTTGACAGACTAGGTCCAAAGCTTGTTCATTTCCTTCAATTAGAATTTGAGATAGTCCTTGACCTTTGATTAACTTAGTGGGTTTTATCTCTAAGTCATACTCTTGTATTTTGGAAACCCACTTTCCCCTGATCCCCAAGCAATATTGTGTCCAAGGATATCCTTTACTGTTGGTTGAGATACATACCCCACAACTTTTGAGTATCCTATGTAAACTCGAAAATGCTCGAGGGACTTGACCAAGGAATATGCTTGTTTCTCCATGGTTATGTAATTAAGCTCTGAGTTTTGCAATGCCTTGCTCATGAAAGCAATGGGTTTCTCTTGACCCTCGTCATTCTTTTGGAGAAACACCCCTGCTATAGTATCTTCAGAAGCAAAGGAAAATATTTGAAATTCTTTAGCATAATTCAGACTAATTAGCACAAGAGATTTACCAATTACGTCCTTAATGTTTTTAAAAGCTTGTCTTCCTTCTTATGTCCACTCAAACTTGACATCTTTCTTTAAGAGTTTGAGGATAGGCTTCACGGTCTCGACTAGGTTTGGGATGAACCTTCTTACATAGTTGATTTGAACAAGGAAATACTGGAGGGCTTTCTTGGTTTGGGGCAAAGGGAATCCTTGTATGGCTTGCACCCTTTCTGGGTCCATTTTCACCCCGTCGTTTGCTATGATATGACCCAACAACTTGCCCTTGTTAGCACCCAAAATTGACTTAGCGAGATTCAAGGAGATGCCATATTTCTGACATCTTTCAAAAACTTGTCTAAGATGACCCACATGATTTGATCTTTCCTTTGAGAAAACAGTCAAGTCATCCTGATAGATTTCAATGATTTCTCCCATTAACTCATGGAAGGCAAAATCCATGGCCCTCTGAAAAGTAGCACCTGCGTTTAATAAGCCAAATGGCATTCTTAGGTACTCAAAGGTGCCCCATGGTGTGGTGAAGGTTGTTTTATTTTGATCCTCCTTCCTCACAAACACCTGATTATAACCAGAGAAGCCATCCAACATAGACATTATTTTATAACTAGTAACTCTTTGCAATAGAGTTCCATGTTGGGTAGGGGGTAGTTATCTTTAATGCATGCTAGATTTAGATTTCTAAATTCAATGCATAGTCTTATTCCCCCATTTTTCTTTCTAACTACTACTAAGTTATAACACCATGAATAATTCCTTGTTGGAGCAATAATGCCAACATCCAACATCTTTTTGAGTTCATCTTGAACCAGTGGTGCTAACTTAGGATTTATTCGCCTAAGATTTTGCCGGAAAGGCTTTGTGTCTTCTTTTAGGGGGATAGTATGTTGAAACACATCATCTTTATAAGATTTGAGTTCATCATATGTGAATGCAAATACATCCCTATACACATGGACACAAATTATTAATTCTTTTCTTTCTTTTTTAGAAGTACCCTTTCCGATTTTTATGAGCCTTGGGACTTCCTCTCTCTTAATGCTTATTTCAATGTAACTACCAGGCTTTATTACTTATTTTTTCTTTTTATGCATGTCATGCCTGCCAAAGATATTTTCTAAAAAAGTTATTCCTCTAGGGATTGGATTTTTTATTGGGTCATATTCCTCAATATAATATTTTCCTTCTTCTTTGTAATTGACATTGAAACCAGAGAATTCCTGAACATTATGGATGAATCTTAAGATTTGCTCATCATCTCTGAAAACTTGCCATTGATCCACATTATCTGGAACTGAAGGTCTAAATATCATTTCCAACTTTCCTTTTCCTTTTATTAGATCTTCTAAGGGCTGGAGGGTTGAAGCTGCAACTGCCAAATTGTTAGCTAAACTGTTTTGATCCCTAGGGATTGATATGAGATCTATAACATCAAACAATTCTATAGTATCCCATATGGCATTTCTGTATTGTTTCAATCTATCACTTTTGCAAGCATACTTATTTTTTACCTGGAGGATGACCAAATCTGAATTACCTTTAATATTCAATATTTTGATCCCCATGTCTTTAGCAATTTCCAAACCAAGTAGAAGTGCCTCATACTCAACCACATTATTTGTTGCATCAAACTCTAATCTAAATGAAAATTTTTATGACTTTCCTGTTGGTGAAACTAGAACAATTCATGCCCCTTTTCCTGACCTTGAATGCGCACCATCAAAGTTCATCTTCAAGCTTTATTACTTTTCTTTTCTTCCTTAAAATTTTCTTCAACTGGTGCTAGGAAGTTTGAACATATTGAGAAATTAGCCATGTCAGACATTTGGCATAAGAACTCATTGAATCGCTCTTTAGGATATTCAATGTGATACTTTATTTCTATTTCTCTAAAGAGCCTGAAATTCTTAGTTGATGGAGGAGGGTATGGGATAGTTGCAAAGGTCAAATCCATATTTAGGCAACTTCCCATGTGAGCTCCCCATTTTCTAGAAGGAATCATACCCCAAGCATCTGACCATCTTAACTACCTTGTAGATGCGTATTCACATTTCAAAAAGTTCCCCAGTGGGAAGATAAACAAACATTAGTTCACACGATAAATTGCTCCTTCAAAAAATTCAAGATAGGTCGAAAAATAGGAACTCACATAATATCCAGTGCATCTTCAAAAAATCCAACAATAAATAAAATGAAACCATCATAATAGTCCTTGATATAAATAAATAAAACCATCATAATAGTCCTTGATATCTTAGAAAATTTGGATTGTTTGTCCATCATAAGCACTAATAAAAGGGCCATGATAGTAATCATAAATGTGACCATCCACGAGCTTTCAAATGTGCCAAACCCCTACATCCAAATTCAATCTAGTGTTGAAGAGACCATAAACATCCATATTTCTTTCTCTGTAAATACGATGAAATGAAATATTGTTAAAAAAAATTCTAGCTAGTTGAACCTCCTCAGATATAAGCCTCAGAGTAAATTTTCTAGGTTGTTTATCCCATTCATCCAATTTACTACATAAAGAGAATCTCCATAAATTTGAATTTTTTTAGCACCTTTTTAAGTTGATCACATTATCACTAGCTTTAAGGCCATAAGTTCAACTAAATTATTAGTGCCTCTTCCCAAACCAACCTTGAACTTTAAAATATGATCATCATATAAATATATAACACTTCTTCAACCATACATTGGAGTCCCCTTGACTTGCACCATTAAAGTAGGCCCATGCTCCATGTTTGTCCATTCGTTCTTCTTCAACCACAGATTGGAGAATCCCCTTGACTTGCACCATTAAATTAGGCCCATGCTCCACCTTTTTCCATTCGTTCTTTTCTAATCAATCTAGGAGGTTTTTCCTTTCCAGACTAATTAAAAAATTCTAGGATAGACATACATTGTACAATGCAATGAATGGGAGGAGTGTATCTACCTTAAAAAATCCGAGCATTATGTGCTAGCCATATTCCTCAAGAAACAATCAGAGGCAATGATTTATAATTTTTTGCGGCAAGATTGCTACACCACTTTGCAAACCATCATCAATAGAATCACCACCCTAGATATCCCTTAATCCTGTACATATTTCCAATTCCTTCCATTCTTGAAACACAAAAGGACAAAGCAATAACATATGAACAATGATCTCATCACATTCAATATACCAACAAGGACCATGATTGCCTCTTTTTGGTAGGATATCCTATGTGAGAACCTTATTCTTTAGAGCCAACCACATAAAGATACAAGATTTTAATGGGTATTTGAACTTCCAAATGTCTCTCCACCTTTGTACCATATCCTCTACCCCTGTTGCAACACTTAAGGTCTAATATCTTGATTTTGGAGTATATATTCCTCTGGTTGGATTTTTTACCCAAATGAGCTCATCCTTCTCTTCCTTAATTCTCACATGACTAGACCTTAACATTGAAATCTATATTTCATAATCAATAACATCTCTACCTTATAGACCAAGCATGACCATTGACAACTCATTTCCACTCTTGCCTCCATATAGTGGTTAACTTTGGATAGGTAACTTGATTAAGAAAGAAAAAACCATTCCTATGAAGTTTCTCAATCATGCTATCAAATAGTTTATACCCTTCACTAATCCCAACCTAAGGCTCAAAACAAATACTCACTCTCATCCCATTCCCAATCCTCCAAACAAGACAATCGTAACGTCCCCAGCCGCCATGGCTAGATCATGCCAGTTAAAATTTTCCTCGCTCTTTAAAGATCTAATACCAAATTGTAATGTACCCATTAACAAGGATTCAACAACATGCTCTAGTAACGTTCCCATCCTTGAGCTGGAACACGTCCTGCGGAATTACGCAATCTGATACCATTAAATTAAATAATAAGTTCTGCATACGAATAGAGTTAAGTGGAAAACAGTAACACCATGCATACAACATTAACAATTCATATACAAAATTTTAACAACAGTGATTCCATGATAGAACTCATAATTGCACACACACAATTATGGAAATAAGCACATGGATGACACTTATCTCAGAAAATAATCACCAATTGCATGCATACCTTCCACGTTCCTCCCATCCTTAGACCATGTCGCACATAAATATCAGCAGTGGGTCACCCCCGAGCTAGGGCTAAACTCTACCAGGGCAAAGGGAATACTAATCCAATCTAAGGTGTGATAAGCAACATAATTGTTCCATCCAAGGTGCCAACTGCTGCAACTAGCCTATGGTCTCTCATTCCCCACATGCCTGTCCCACCTTAGGAAGTGTGCCCTCTTTCTGATCAACAGTCACTCGACTTCCCCACTTCCCTTTCAGGGCTTTAGCAACACACGGGACAAGAAGTCTCAGAGTCCCGTATCTATTTCCCAATGCACTAGGGAACAAGTTTGAGTAGTCTCTCGACTAGAGAACTACTCACGGGCTTGAAAACCCATTTCTTCCTTAATACGCCTTGACAACCGCTTCTTCCATTCAGCTCCCACGCTAACAACCCAAGTACAGGTTCCTCATTACAGTGCAATAACATAAGGTATGACTCACAACTGCTTCCCGTGAAGGCATAGTCAATACTGATGATACTGCCTAATAATCCCCCCTTTACATTATATCCACAAATATATATGTGCATGTGTCTTTTAAGACACTTGGAACTCCAAGAGACTCTCTTGTCCCTACTTTCGAGACTTAGGATATATAATAATGTCCATTACTTTAGATTTAAGGAATAATATTATAATATTCCATTGGGATTAAGCCACCTAGATAGCCTCTTCTTAGACTCTTAGCCCCCCTTTCCCTTTCCTAAGTGGAGTTTAGCCACCCATACTCTTTGTGGATCGGTCTGCATGCAGTGGTGTGTTTTCATTAATAATATGAGTGTTTACATATTTCAAAAATAGGCTCATTGGCCTTTATCATCTAGGCTCTCTGGGTTAATAATCACATAATCTCTCTGGCCTATAACAACCTGGCTCACTAACCTATAAAACATTTACATTTATATGTACAACTGGGGTTCGACCTAGGGGTATTACAACAATGTCCTAGTAAAAGGAAATCTAAGACCATTGCTTTCCAAATAATAGAAGCATTATGCCAGTTTTTTTGGATTCCTTATCCAATCTTGATTGAATCAGGCAATATACACTTTTGAATTATGACTTGGCACCAAAGACCCTTACATTCAATCACCTTCTAGACACATTTTGTAGCCATTGCCTTATTTAAAAGGTGAATATTCTTAATACCCCAATTTCTCTGGGATTTTGGAATGGAAATATGATTCCATTTGACCCAAGCTATCCCTTTTTTTATCTTTAAGACCATACCACAAGAATTTGAAACTCAATTGCCTGATCTTTTCTAATACCCCCTTTGGGATGAAAGCTAATGACATCCAATATATAGGGATTGCCTGAAGATTAGACTTGAGTAATATGAGCCTACCTCCTCGAGATAGCCAACAATTACACCAAACATATAATCGTTATTCCACATTAACAATAAGCCAACTCCAATCCTTTTTTTCATATGCATTTGGTTTGAGGTAAAAACCTAGATATTTCAAACCATCCTTATGTCAATTTGTTGGAAAGGAAATAACTGAGTAAAATAACTAACCTACTCTTCAACTAATAAAAAAAAAGATACTGATGACTTCCAAATATTGGCCAACATACTTGTAGTTGTATAGATAAAGATATAATATCTCTCTAAGCTTGAGGGCATCCCTCCTTGTACCATCATAGAATAATAATATATTATCTACAAACAAAATGTGAGATAGGAAGATATTATTGCCGGTTTTGATTCCTTTGAAGGAATGAGATCTTTTTGCCTCAATAAGAGCTCTACTTAAGCCCTCACCCACAATTAGAAATAAAAGAGGGGATAGTGGGCATCCCTGCCTTAACCCTCCACTAGGCCCCAAAAAGGCTGAAGCAAAACCATTAATTAAAATGGAAAATGAAATAGAGGATACACAACACATTACCCAATAACAAAATGCACATTATATCATTAATTAAAATGGAAAATGAAACAAAGGATACACAACACATTACCCAATTTACAAAATGCACATTAAATCCTAGATGGTTTAACACATCCTCAAATACATCCAACGTGATCTATTATAAACTTTCGAAAGATATAACTTTATAATTATTGAAGAAAGCTTCTTTGTTTTTATTGTATGCAGTCCTTCCTAGGCTACCCCAATACGGTAATACCCTCATGGATCTGCTTGCCTAACAAGAAACCAAACTGCTCATTTGAGATGGAATCTGATAACAACCAATTGAATCTCAGAGAGACACCTTTTGATATGATTTTATAAATTCAATTTCATAAAGATATAGGTTTGTATTGATCAAAAGAAACATGATTACCAGTCTTTGGAATCAAAGTAATGAAAGTAGAGTTGAAGATTGCTAACATCCTTCCAAATACCCTAGATTCATTAATTACCCTTAATAACTCTTCCTCCAGAGTCTCATAAAAGATAAATAAGTATTCTATAGGCCACCCATCCAACTTGAGACTCTTATCCTTTTGAAAACTATGCAAAACCAACTGAGGTTCTTCGTTAGAAATTTCTTCCAATAGCCTCTGATTGTCCTCTTCATTCACAAAGCTTGGAAAGTAGGTGGCCATCTTAACTACCTCAACTCTTATAGCTTAGATTTCTTCTTTGTAAACATTCTTAAAAGAATCCACACCCAATTGAGCAGTGTCCTCAAAACTAGAAGCCAAAGATCCATCATGTTTTGGCATCTGCCATATTATATTCACATTCTTTTGGTGATTAGCAAACTTGTGGATATTTCTACATCTTCCTTGGCCAACCATAATGCTTAGCTCTCAAGCCTCTATCTACCTCCTTATCCACCAATATTCTTCTTCTCTTTTGTTCCAAAACCTTCATCTCATTTTTAAAAACTTCATTAGGAAATCCTGCCTACTTCCTATTATACAACTCCTCCAATTGAGCTTCCACATCCACTAACATCTAATCATCCTTCGCCCTTTTCTTGTGAGCCCATTCTGTTGATAATTGCTTGATACTCTTTAGATTTCTAACAAACTGTGACGTTGTGGATTCTCGAGAAGAATTGTCAAAAAGTTTTCACAACTCCTTTATTATTGCTACATAATCATCCTCCCCAAGCCAATTTGAATTAAATTTAAAAGGGTTGGGGTTTTTTTTCCCATCTTTTGCAATCTCCAAAAAAATAGGCATATGATTAGACTCTCCACCGTAACCAAGCCACTATCTAAATCTTATTGAATCCTCTATAAAATATTCATTCATTGAGAAAAGGTTAAGGCGTTTAGCTATTCTTCCTTCTCCAGTTCACATATTCCTCTAGGTGATGTTAACGCAATTTTCTGCACTTATGGATAGATCTGAAAATGATTAAAACACACTGTTTGTACCCAAAATCAGATCTAAAATGACTCTTGATCTGCACAGAAAATAGGTTAATTATAGGAATTTCTGCCTTTAAAATGCCACTAGCAGAGTCCTCTCCGTTTGGGCTGGTGCATGCCAACCACAGGGGGGTGTCCCTAGCCTCTTTGCTTATTGTCCGCCACCTATAAATCTGCAAAACAAGACAACAACAACAAATACAATATAACAACAACAAAATAAAGAGGTTTATGGCTATTTTTATACAATCAAGGTTCAAAATTTTTATTTTTAATTGTTTTTGGTGAGATTTCCACAACTTTTACTCAAAACGAGCAAATAAAATGATGAAGAAAGCGAGTCCATGCTTCCGTCTGCATCCTTATTGCTTTATGAAAAGTGTCATAAGTCTATTCTAGTTTCCTCTTGATTACTAACTTCTTTCTGGTCTGACTCATTCTGGGTTTCTTCAATTTTGATTGTAATTGCGGTCCATCTGGAAGTGGTTACTTACAAGAATTGTCACCAAAGGTTGTCAACGTATTTCATCCTTTTCAGATACATTGTTTGACTAGTAGTCATTGTAATGGAAATCCTTATCTTGTTATTCTTCCATAGGTGTTGTTTCATTGACATTGACCATCTTATCTTCCAAGAAATATATACACATGATATGTATAGGAACTATGTAAACATGGTACATACAAGGACTAGGTTACAAAAGAATATTGTTACCTTGACTAGAAGAAAAAGTCTTCTTCATCCTGCTTGACTTTCTTTGAGGGTTCCTTTTCTTTGGAAACTGTTTCTTTGTGTGTTTCCTTCCTTTTCTTTAACTCAAGACATTGGTTCTTGTTCTGAATTTCTTGAACTTTGTTGTGTAGGCTTGATCATCATCTTTCTTTTGGGATTTCTCTTTTGTGCTAATCCTTGATTCTTCTTGTGCACAACAAGTCCAAAGTTCTTCAAATGTGATATACTCCATTCTTGTGTTCATGCTTGCGGAAAATGCATCCCAAGTCTTGGGAAGGCCATTAAGTACTATATTTACTTGTTCCTTTTCTGAAATGATTTATTCAATAGATTGTAGTTGATCTCTTCATTGAGATATCTTTACAAAGTATGATGTTATAGTGTCATCATCATTCATTTTCAGATCACGAAGCTCATTCTTCAGACTCATTACTTGTCCAATATTTCTGACTGAGAAGAGGTTAGTTAGGGCATCGTACATCTTCTTGGATGAGTCAAGATGAGAAATGTAGGGTATCAAATGGTCCTTTACAGAGTCCACTATGATACTCATAGCATTGATATAATTGTCCTTGAACTTCTCCATAACTGCAATGTTCTGAGGTTCCTTCTCTTTTCCTGCTTCAAACTGTGGTTCCATGATCTTCCCTTTCACGATATCCAACACTTTATTCTTGGCAAGGATGAGGTCAATCCTTTTCTTCCATGCTTTGAAGTTAGAAGCCCCTTCTAACTTGTTTTCTGACTTCATAGAGTAAGTCATGATTTCTTTGACTTGGTCAACCTTTAACTTTGACCAAAAACTCAAACTTGACGCCTTGGCTTGCTCAGAGTACCAGGAGGTGTGCGAGGCTAGGGCGCACTAGGTTATCCAGGAATTAGGTCAAGCACTTCACTTGAGGTGCCGTGATACGATGGTTAGGGTTTTGTTGCTACAACAAAACATTGACTGCAACTGCAACTGAGAAAATCCTCCCAATCTACCTTCTAGTGGTTAGACTATTCGAATATAGTGTGGGCCCATAACCTGTGAGAATAATAGGTGTGCTCGTTTCACTGTAGATAATATAGTAATATTGTCACCCAACCATAGGCACAAAGGCCACCCCCGAGCAACTTAACTTTCACAGATAGAATATTTCTGGAAGCAAACCCTAGAGCCAATAGCCAACCAAGGTAGCGTACCTCTCTCCAAATCTAGCATACCAAGTAGAGAGTCCAAACCATAACCAAGCAGAAAGTCTAACCATAACCAAAGACCAACTCACCATTGCAGCTCTCCTCCGGTCATGCACACCACTTGTCCTTATGTAGTTGTGAGAGTGAGAGTAACAAATGATCTCTAGAACCCTCTATTTATACTACTCCAACTCATCTGATTGGGCTGACTTCTCTTCCTGGAGACTAATAACTCAATATTAATTAATCTCTTGAGCCAATTTGTCTTCTAGGGTTATTATCCAATGTTTTAGGGTTTCTCTTGCTTCCCGGAATATTTTAGTCTCGTCAAAGGTTACATGTAGAGGTTAATAGC
>ML828416.1:22111-59649 GCA_009831015.1 Picea engelmannii | reverse complement strand
GGGGATCTTGGGTGGAGGAATATTTTCATAAGAGGAGAGGGTAAGAAAAGTCGGAGAGGGAAGGAGAAGGGAGGAACCGTTTGGGGACTGCTTCTGTTTTACTAGTTTTACTTGTAGCTTGCTTGAGGACTACCATAGGGGCACGTGTTTCTAGGAATTTTGGGCTCGGGGGCCAGGAAACTGTAAGGAATCCTGGGGCTAGGGAGCCGGATAGGCTGTTCCTAGCTGGCTAAGAGGTTAATCAGTTTGGGCAGAGTTTCAGAAAAACATCAGTTTGAGGTAATTATTATCATTATTATGTTGTTGTTCATTATTGTTGTATTGTTCATTATTATTATGTCGAACATGTTGTTCATTATCATGCTTCTCATTTTTAATTCTGCTGAATAGTCATTTTTAATTCTGTTGAATAGTGTTATTATGTTGATTAGTGAATAAAGAAGAAATGATGATAACATTTCTATATCTAGATTTTGTTTGGTAAGGCTCTGTATGGATAGGCCTTACACATGGTATCAGATCTCTGGTTTAAAAACTTGGACCAGGGCCTACCCACCTACCCACATGTAAGAAATAAATATTAGGAATGTTTTTCAACATTAACCTAGAAATTCAAACAACCTCTAAATAGTTATATCAAAACCCTTTTACGACAATTTGGAAAAGAAGCCTCTAAACCCTCTAACCCCAACTAGTAAAATACCAGAAATAAGCATGAAATGTCAATGAACAATAAATGAACTTGTTCACCTGTACAAGTGAAATCCTTGAAAGGAGTGATGTAAACATAATTTTTTTAAATAATCTCTATATGGATATATATATAGGGGTGTAAATATAAATCTGGGCCCCATCTCCACCAGCCCCCGCTAACCTGCAAGCCAAGCACAAAAGCCACGAGTTTTAACATTTTTATGCAAAAACATATATATATATATATATATATATATATATATATATATATAAACATCCAAAATAAATGCGCACAACAATGGCTAAAATATCTAGTAGTGGCTATGCTAATAAAACTATGCTATGCTAAAATATTACAGGAAATGAACCTCAAAACACTTGCCAAAACATTACAACAACGAAAATTCTGAAAATGATGAAATCTGAAATGGTTCGACAGTATTTTAGGTAGCTCAGGGAATATGGGTTTCCATGTGTGCAAGATTCAATATCTACAACAAATAGCCCAACGCCCATGGGAGAATCCTTTAAACCAAAATACAAGACAACGCCCAAAGTCAATGTCGAACACAAATAAAAAACAAAAAATGGGCTTTACCATCAAGCCCTATTCTAAGTCATCCACGACAGATCACCATATAGCACAAGCATCCAAAGCACTCATTGTATGTCACAAGGGATAGACCAAGCATAAGCCATGAGGAGGGGGGGCCACAAAGGTGTAACAGAAGTTGCAATCTCCTGCTCCAATGGTGAGCAACTTATCCATTAGGCCACACAATCAATACAATCCCATCGCCCAAACCCTAGCAACAAGAAACATTTGGGATTCCATTTGATTCACACGACTTTCATCCAGTGAAGATCAATTCAAATCACAAAACTAAAATGCAGGTCACGCGCTAGAATTGTAGCAAGCCACAAGAAGGTAGCCTACCAGGGAGATATATATATATATATATATATATATATAGGTATGATAAAATATTGGGCTTCTTGACCCAATCCCTAAATTGTCCACCAAAACTCAAAGACAAGGAATCAAACAATGAGTCAAGCATCCGAGCATGAGGCATCGACAACCTCAAAACCAGAACAAGCATCAAGTGCATGATACAAGAAATAACAGAGTGTTCAAGTGTTAAGCACTGAGGAAGAGCCCAAAGGTCTGATATGTTGCACAACGCGTTCGGTAAAAACCCAATGACCTAGCCCAAGGTTCCATGAGGAGGAAGACCAAAAGGGGTGAATACAATCGTGCCCTATGCAGTGGCTTGCTACTATTCTAGCACGAGATCACTGGACTAGAACCGATGGCCACCACGCAAAGCCAACACATGCCCTCTCTCCGAGACTAGAACTTGAGTCTAGCGCCTTAGACTACTCAGCCCGCAACCACGAGAAGGTAAGTTCCATTCCCCAAGCCACGACCAAGGGAGAAGGCCTTGCGCAGTTTCGAGTCATGCGGAAGAGCCACGTCGAGGAGAGCCCACGGCTCCATACCCCTTGAGAATCAATGAATGAGAGAGAACCATAGCTCAGTGACCAAGACCAATGGAGGAACTGGACCCTTGGCCATGCCTAAACTCCCTCCTTCACCCTCTACATGCAAATGCACCAGACAACCCAACAAATGAGAAAGGAATGGTGGCGTTTAGGGTTTAAATGATCACTTTTTTTTATTTCTGGAAATAAGTGGGTGTAACACGTGGATCACATGCAAGGTCCACGTTATTACCCGTGGGGTAAGTTTTTATTTATTTATTCATCAATTAATTTTATTTATTTTCTTTTCTTTATTATAACAATTTCTTAAAAATATAAATTTCATTTATTAAAAAAAAAATAATAATAAAAAAAAAATAAACTATAAATTAAGTTTAAATAAATAAAATAAATTGGATTTTAATTTAATTTAGGGGTGAATGTTTTTATAAATTAAAATTGAAATTAGATTTAACTCAATATATATATATATATATATTATTATAAGTGTGGTGTGTGTGCACAAGTAACCTACTTACCACCTTAAGCCAAAGCACCTACTAAACCAAATCCAAACTATGAGTTTACACATTAACCAACACAAGCCCAGCGCAAGCGCCGAGCCTTTTCTTCATATTATAAGGGTGGTTAATATGAATGTCATATATTGATATAGGGAAGGGTTAAATGTTTGACTAAATAGTTAAGTTAGAGTAATTGGCGAGTACATTATGGCACTAGCATAGTTAGCAAGGAGACAAGCTAGTAGCTTACCTGGATGAAGTTACCAAGCTTAGAGGCTTTAACCTTGACTCGTAGCGACTTACCCTAAAGAGAGTAACGTCTGTTTATAGACAAGTAAAAAAAAATTACGCCTAAACCTATGTTTACCAGTATAACTTGAGCGAATGTGAACTGCCTTAGACTCTTCGCTGACAAGCATTTGGTTTGATGCAGATTCAATTGTTCCAGATGGTTAGAACTCAAGGAAATTGGGGAAGAGGGGCATCATCACAAGGACCGCCAACGCTGCCACCACCATCGCCTGAATTAGCTCTCATTTTGCACTCTTTGGAGGCTATAAATGAGACTTTAAAGGGGCGTCAACTAGCAGGGGTCGAAGTGGAGCTCCCACCATCTAGAGTGGGTAACCCTGAAGCGTCGAGGGATTCAGGGGGAGTGCCTCCACCCAAGGACATCACTAGAGAACTGTAGAAGATCAAACTTCCAGAGTTTTCTGGGGGTCGTGCCAGTAAACGTGTAGAGGCATGGTTGGAAGGAATGACATGATGTTTCTCCCTAAGAGACTATGCTTCCATGTCAAAGGCGAAAATACCAATCTTTCAGTTGAGGGACATCGCCTTGAACTGGTGGGAAACCTGGAGAGGTAGTTGCACCTTACCCCAGACACCGTCTCTTGGGAAATTTTTGAGGAAAGGTTCTTAAGAAAATATCTACCAGCTTACTACGAGGAACAACGGGTGGGAGCATTTCATTCTCTAGTACAGAGAAATAAGATTGTGGAAGAGTACGAGATAAGGTTTATGGAGTTGGTAAAATATGTTTTGTACATGGATAATGATCAACAACAAGCATAATGCTTTGTCTATGGGTTAAACCCTAGGATAAGGGCCATGGTACGGATGTGGAAACTGTCTTCAGTAGCGGAAGTGGTTGAAAATGCACGTTATGCTGAGGAACACATGAGCTTAAATGGAGGTATGAGATCGACGTTTCCACATCATCCTAGATTTGTGGGGAAGGCCCCTAGGACCTTCTCCAGGGGAGGGAGCTCTAGGCCACCTCCTTATGGTAATAGAGTCACACCAAGGAGAGTTGCCACAGGTATTTCAATGGCATCGAGTGCAGCATCCTAGTCATCTCCAAAGACGCAGGCAGGTCCACAACCTTCTCATGGAGCAGCTAGTAGGGGCAGGGGTTCCAGGGGAAGGAACTCATTTCAGAGATCGTCACAGAGTAGTGTGTAGGTTCCATATCGTGTTACATGTTGGGGATGTGGAGGACCCCATTACCAATGTGACTGCCTAGAGTTGCAAGCAGGATTTGTTCATAGAGAAGGAAAGGCCCCGATGGGAAGAACAAGTGGCAGCCACCAGATTTATGTAGCAGTTAATAATTGCTAGGAAAAACATCAATACATGGTGGTGGAGTCGTTAGGTATGCTAAATCATATCAATGTTAAAATTTTATTTGATTCCGATGCTATAGATAGTTTCATTTCATCTTCTGCACTAGAAAAGAGTGGGTTGGCAGCCTACGAGAATGATGAATTTAAACAAGTCGAGATGGCTTCAGGGGAAAAACAAGCGATAGGAACTAGCATTGATAATTGTCTAGTAGACCTGGGAGTGTGTACTACCAGGCTGAAGGTATACGTCACTGCTCTCGGGACATATGACCTAATCATTGGAATGGATTGGTTAGAATCCCATCAAGCTATGGTAGATTGTTTCACAAAAAGGGTGCTTTGTGTTGACGATGAAGGAAGGCCAGTAGAGATCCACGGTGTACAGAGAAAGGTGTCTCTATTCTTTATCTCAACTATGAAGGTTAAGTGGTGCATGAGGAAATGGTGTCAACTTTATGTAGTGGAAGCAGTGAATGAAAGGAAAGGACCCTCCTTGGATCAGTACCTAGTATTGTCAGAGTTTAAGGATGTTTTTCCGAACGAGTTGCCAGGGTTATGTCCTGAGAGGGATCTTGATTTTACTATTGAGATAAAACCTGGTGCAGAACCAATTTCCAAGACTTCGTATAGTATGACCGCGCCAGAACTTTGTGAGTTGCAAATGCAGTTGAAAGAACTACTTGACTTAGGGCTAATAAGGCCTAGTGTCTCACCTTGGGGTGCATCAGTAATTTTTGTGAAGAAGAAGGATGGTTCCTTGTGACTATGTATATATTATAGGGACTTGAACCATGCTACAGTGAAAAATAGGTACCCTATTCCACAAATCAATGATCTCTTTGATTAGATGAAAGGAGCATCGATATTCTCAAAAATTGATTTGTGATCAAGGTATCACCAGTTAAGGATTAAGGAAGGCGATATTACTAAAACTTCCTTTCAAACTCGGTTTGGGAATTACAAGTTCGTTGTAGTACCTTTCAGATTGACCAATGCACAAGCAGTATTCATCAGCCTCATGAACGGTCTATTCCGGAAGTACTTAGACCGTTTTGTACAGGTCTTTCTAGATGATATCCTCATCTATTCCAAGAATGAAAGATAACATGAGGAACACTTGTGAGTGGTGTTGTTCTGCCTTAGAGAGAACAAATTGTATGGGAAGTTGTCGAAGTGTTCCTTCTTCCGGAAATAAATTCACTATTTAGGTCATATCATTTCTGGTGAAGGAATCTTTGTGGACCCAGAAAAGGTAAAGGCCATTATGGAATGGCTAGTGTCGAAAAATGTTGCTCATGAGGTAAGAAGCTTCATGGGGCTAGCAGGTTATTATTAGAGATTTGGTGAAGGGTTCTCTAAAATAGCGAAACCCATCACCACTTTGCAGTGCAAGGGGGTCAAGTATGAATGGACAGAAGAATGTGATAGTGCATTCATCGAGCTTAAGAGGTTACTAACTAGTGCACCAATTCTACGAGTGTCGGATATGGAAAAGGACTTTAGAGTCTACACGGATGCCTCAAAGCAAGGGTTTGGGGTTGTGCTAATGTAGGATGGAGGAGTGATAGCTTATGCGTCAAGGAAGTTGAAGAAACACGAGGATATTTACGCTACTCATGATTTAGAGTTGGTAGCTATAATGCTAGCTCTGAAACTTTGGAGGCACTATCTAGTGGGGTGAAACTTTGAGCTCAAAACATACCATGAAAGTTTAAAACATATCTTCACTGAAAGGGATCTTAATTCCAGGAAGAGGCGATGGAGTGAGTTTATGAGTGAGTATGATTTTGGTATTTCATACATCAAGGGAAAAGAAAACATGGTCATGGATGCCTTGAGTAGGAGACCACGTGTCTTCTCCTTGGTACCCTTAAAAGTCAATCTGAGGGAATGTGTGTTGACGCAACCCCTTGGAGATAATTGGTATTTAAAGGTTACTTCAAACCTCTAGAGTGGGAGGCAATTAGATCCAAAGTATGAAGGATATATCCTAGAAGCATATGGGTTATTAAGATACCGAGGAAGGATATACATCCCCGAAGGTGGGGATATTCGAAGCATCATACTGAAGGAAGCCCATAGAGCACTTTATTGTGCGCATCCGGGTGTGAAGAAAATGTACACAGACATGAGGAAGATTTTCTTTTGGGTAGGCATGAAGCACGATGTAGTCCATTTCGTCACCAAGTGCCTAGAGTTTCAACAAGTGAAAGTTGACCACCATCACCCGGAAGGTCTTCTACAACCACATGATGTTCCTATGTCCAAGTGGGAAGTCATTTCTATGGATTTTTTTGTGGGTTTGCTGCTCACGTCTCATAGACACAATGCCATTCTTGTGATAGTTGATAAATTGACCAAGAGTGCTAATTTTATTCCGGTTAAAGACACTTATGATGTCACTGATGTGGCACGTATGTTTGTAAGTGAGGTCATCCATTTTCACGAGATACCCAAGAAGATCATTTCAGATAGGGACTCTAGATTCACTTCTAGGTTTTGGACAAGTTTTCAGTTAGCGTTGGGGATGTAGTTGAACTTAAGCACAAATTATCATCCTAAAACAGATGGGAAAACTAAGAGAGTAAACCAAGTCATGGAAGACGGATGTATGTTATGGATAATCAAACCCTTTGGGAGAAGTACCTACCTTTGGTAGAGTTCGCCTACAATAACAGTTTTCATAGCTCCATTAGAATGCCACCCTATGAAGCTCTGTAAGGAAGGCCATGCAGAACACCACTGAGTTGGGAAATATTAGAAGACCGCGTGATAGTTGGGCCATAATTGATTCGAGAGATGGAGGAACAGGTGATAGAGATTAGGCAGAGACTAAAGGAAGCACAAGATAGATAGAAAAGTTATGCCGATGCACACAGGACTGACTGAAGCTATAAAGTGGGAGATCGGGTTTTCATTCATATAAGGCCTAATAAGAGTGCCATTCGGTTCGAGAAGGGGACAAAGTTGTCACCTCAATTTATAGGACCGTTCAAAATCCAAGAGAAAATTGGACCCATTGCCTATTGTCTCGTACCGCCACCCCACTTGCATAAAACTCATAATCTTTTTCATGTATTTGTTCTACGTCATTATGTTGTTGACGAATCACATAAACTAAATTGGAAGGAATTGTAGGTATCGGACGCAGGAACCCTCATGGTAGAACTGTTACACATATTGGACCGTAGAGTTCGATAGCTTAGGAACCGTCTGGTAGACCAAGTTAAGGTCCAGTCAGACAAATATAGTCCAAGATCTGCTACTTGGGAGGATGCTAAGACATTACGGTGAGATTATCCCTCACTTTTTTGACCACCTTGAGAATATGTTTCTCGAAGGTTGGGTGTATGTAACACCACCTTTTGACTTAGACAACTAGGATTACCTGAGGCATAATCACCTTTGTTTTCTAGTCACACTGAAACTATTGATGATACACTTGAACTTTTAAGACATATGAACCTTTATGAATGTTTAAATGTTATTTGAATGATGATGGATATGATGCGATCTATTATGTGAATGTAAATTCTATGGATGTTTAAATGTTATTTGAATGATGATGGATATGATGCGATCTATTATGTGAATGTAAATTCTATAAATGTTTAAATCCTATTTGAATGATGATGGATATGATGCGATCTATTATGTGAATGTAAATTCTATGAATGTTTAACATTATGTAAATGATGATGGATATGATGCAATCTATTATGTAAATGAAAATTCTATGAATGGGTAATGTTAATTGAATTATGGGGATATTATGAGATCTATTTCTAACTTGAAAATTTTGGCATTTAAAGTTGTTGGTACGTGGATATCGAATTGAGATAATGGTCGAATGCATTTACATGATGATAATGCATAGATATGTATGAGTTTGTGTTATAGACTAATTTGCAGGTCAATGGGCTATGAAATAGCCAAGGTATAATGGTAATAAAAGTGGATGTCATGACCACTGACTGAGAAACAATATGGTATGGTTCTTTGTATCTGAAATTATATTGGTACAAATGCACTACTTTGATATGTGGACCACAACATGTTTTCAGGTGGTGAGACCGCCCAAAAACTGAATAAATGATGACAAAATTCCCAGCAACACAGTGCCACAGTATATTCCATGGTAGGGTGTGTACCCTAGTCCTATTAGGAGGGGTGGAGGCATTTCCCACCGTGTATCCTTTGAAACCTAGAGTCATGGGAGGACAGTGTTAGCTCATGCTCCCCTAGACGTGTGATGATGACTATCAGTTGCCTGCTGGGGAAGCTTGGTCAAGACAGTGACACTTCTGCTTACGGGTTCTATTTGGAGTTAGGTCAATATAGTTGATGCTCCAAGATAGTCCAATAGAGGAAGGATAGGAATGGAAGATGGAAGTAATTTAGGGAGGAAGGATGAATAGAAATAGTTGAGAGTGTATGGAGATTTTCCTTATGGTGGAATTTATGGTTTTCCCTTTTGAAAAGAAAATATGTATATATGTATATTCATAATTACTTAACTGAACTACAATTGTGTAAATAAACGTTGTTGAGGTAGATTATTGTAATTAAAGGATTTCAAAAGCATTTAATTAGTTTATTATATTTTATAAAATGAATAGTCTTGTTGATTGGATTGGATGCATACAAGAATTACTATAGGTGTGATAGTTATTGTCATTAATACATGCACGAGACTTGTATGTGCTAGCTACACATGCATTTATTGCACATGTACACTAGTATGTATGGGTTTTCTTTGTCTTACTCACTGATAATGTTGTTTATTGGATATGAGTGTGTGAACCATGTGTCATTTCCCTTGTATTATAAATTGCTTTAACTTCAGGATGAAGTTTATTGAAGGGTTGGTGTATGTAGCAACCTTAATTAATCCTTTAATAAATATTAGTTTAATAAGTATTAGTTTAATAAGTATTAGTTTAATAAATATTATTTTAATAAACTATTAAAATAGATTTCATTTTTTTTTTATTATTTTTATTTTATTTTATGAAGACTTAGTTTACAATATAATGGTTATTGGTAGATGGGTCAATTTATGGGAGGGATAAGGTGTTTGGGTGATTAATGAAGGGAAGGCGATGGATAATGGAGGGGAAGTAAGATAAGGCAAGGGAGAGCACTCGGGAAGGGGGATCTTGGGTGGAGGAATATTTTCATAAGAGGAGAGGGTAAGAAAAGTCGGAGAGGGAAGGAGAAGGGAGGAACAGTTTGGGGACTGCATCTGTTTTACTGGTTTTACTTGCAGCTTGCTTGAGGACTACAATAGGGGCATGTGTTGCTGGGAATTTTGGGCTCGGGGGCCAGGAAATCGTAAGGAATCCTGGGGCTAGGGATCTAGATAGGTTGTTCCTAGTTGGATGGGAGGTTAATCAGTTTGGGAAGAGCTTCAGTTTGGGCAGAGCTTCAGAACAACATCAGTTTGATGTAATTATTATCATTATTATGTTGTTGTTCATTATTGTTGTATTGTTCATTATTATTATGTTGAACATGTTGTTCATTATCATGCTGCTCATTTTTAATTATGCTGAATAGTCATTGTTAATTATGTTGAATAGTGTTATTATGTTGAATTGTTATTATGCTAATTAGTGAATAAAGAAGAAATGATGATAACATTTCTATATCTAGATTTTGTTTGGTAAGGCTATGTATGGACAAGCTTTACATTACCGGAATGCACTGGTGTGGTAGGGTTATACAATGCACCACATAACATAATATAACAAATTTTATATGCTGCATTAGTTTTCACTGGAGCAACGTGTGCAATGCTCACAAGTTATGTATGCATCGCGGGTGCTTCTTGACTATTTTTCAAGTGCACCAGTTATAGAATTTACTTATTTTTTGAAGAAAGTTATTTTTCGTATTTATAAATAAATTTCTCATTTAGTAGATTTTGTTTTATGTTTTATGTAAGAGTGAGGCTGATGTATTTCATATGTTCATCATGCAGAGATGTGAGCAGAGAGAGAAACAACAACAATAGGAGCAGAGGGTGGACCTGTACAATGTTGTATGGGAATGGGAGGCGAGGGAGAGGGATATGTACCCTCACCCTATTACTGCAATGACTCATGTTCTCTTGAGGAATGTAGGCATCCTTAAGTACTATGAGGAGGATACATCCCTTAAGGGGAACTCTAGGTTGTTAGTGCATCTAATCCATCGATGGGGTGTCCAACGACAAGATTTCCATGTGGGTCTGGATCAATGGTACCATCCCATTGAGGAGGATATTTACTTTATCACTGGGCTATCCAGGAGAGGGGATGAATTTCCCCAATTCCCATATTTCCCAGTAGGTGTTGCAACTAAGAGTTAGCTCATGTACTCTTAGCGATATATCGGGGTTGATGTACTATCCCCAACTAAATTTCAGGTGACTAGTGGAAAACTATGGATCGCCTCTTTCGGTGCAGAGGAGTTTAGGTTCCTCTCACTGTTAGTGATGACCATAACACACTTTACCAGTGATGGAAAACACATTAGTATCCCTCTTTTGTATTATATTGATTCGTTGGTACATAGGCCATGGTGTATCGGATGGTATGCTATTTTTTTGCAGAAGTTTTGTATAGTGCTAGACAAATTTCGTGCTATGATACATGGGAGGTCGAACTTTTCGTTTTCCTCAGAGATGTTTTGCTTATTTTTTGAGATGTTTCTAGAGACGAGGTTGACTTTTTTCCATTACCTTGCTAGGTAGGCGACTCACGTGCAGATGCACATGTGGGGTGATATGATGCCCAAGAGGGGCCATCCAGAGTTTCTGGCCAGGATTTCCCCAAACTCACTAGGGCTACTAGGAAGTGAGGTAGATCACATGTTCATCATGGTGTCGTGTACTTACGCGGGTTTGGATTGGCGATGATTTCTGAACATCCTCTTCACACCATATGAGACACCAAATTATAGAGGTAATATTAGTGTTTTATTTAAATTAATCTAGTTTCATTTTTTTGTCTTACGTAATTAGAATAAAATTAATTCTAACACATTCTTTAACTTGTTTTATTAAATTGTTTAATAAAACTGTGTAATTATTGTTGTGTACTATATATTTTGCAGATATTTACACTTTCATTGGAGACGTGCATCCTCCCCCAACAGATGACGATGATGAGATGATGCCTGAGGCCGTGGTGAGTCAGGGTCCTCAGGTGCATATACCCAATGACATGTGTCGTAGGCCAGATACACGATTCAAGTTGGAGTTGGGTGACCGACTCTATGCCCTTTTGACTAAGGTGGGAGTCCTCCCTGTGCTGATGCAAGACATCAAGGCATATCCTATGCTCTTGGAGATTTGGAGGGAGATGACACATGATTTGATGCCTCTTATGCATCATATCGTCAGAGCTACCAAGATACTAGCAGCGAGGAGGGATCCCGATGATAGGCACAACTCACCTTCCAGTACGACTTGTTCTTCCAGTACCCCATCGATTGATGAGGGTGGTTGTGATCCTCCCCCTCCTCCTTCACCTCACCCAGATCATGATCAAGAAACACATATTCCTCCTCCTCCTATTTCACCTCACCTAGATGAGTAGGAAGGACCTATTCCTCATCCTCCTCTTTCAACTCACCTAGATGAATAGGCAAGACCTATTCCTCCACCTCTTATTTCTGGTTAGAGAGTCGACCAACCACTTCCTCCTAACCATCCATCATATTCTACTATAGACTAGGCCTCCACTACTAATGTATATATGCAGATTATCCCATTGGATGGACTAGATACATTATAACAGTTATTTGACTTGTTCATGACACACACACACACATATGGTGCATTTTTTCTGTTCATGTTCATGTACTTAATTTATATGGTGATGTGTACATTTTTAGGTCATGTTAGATATGTTTGTTAAATGTGCTTGATAAATGTTTATGTCAAATGATGCTTGTTAGATGTGTGTGATGATGATGTTAGACAATGCTTGTGTTTTGTTAGATGTGATCACAATGATGATGCCCTGTTAGATTATTAGATTTGTGTGCTAGCTAATTAATGACGTTTATATGTGCTAGAGGTATATATAGTTAATGAGATGATGTTAGGAATTTAAATGTGTATTTTAGATGATGTTTATGGTTTTTAGATGGTTATCATCATGATGTTTATTTTTATTAAATGATTTTCTCCAATGCTACGCATTCTATTGGCCCTAAAACTTTATGGATGCAAATTAATCTTCCTATTGTTATTTTTTTCATTATTACGTAAGTTGATTGCTATCAAATTTTAAATTACTTCATTAATTGTGGTTTTACTCGACATTGGGGGCATAAATTAATAAATATTTTCAAAAGAAATGATAAAAGTATGTAAAGTAACAAACACTTTGGTTAAAGACCAAATTATCACAAAATAATGATACAAATTTAATTTTTAAATTATAAACCACATTATTTGTTAAATATCTTACTTTTAAATCTACTAAATACATGAACATAACTCAATTTTTTAACCATCATGTTAACATATCATAAAAAAGGTTGTACTTGTTATCAAATAGATTGTCATGGGTCAATTAAAATCTTTAGTTTGATTTTGAGTCATAGTTTTACCTTAGGTTATAAGTTTTAGTTCCCTTTCCCATAGTAATTTTTCATTTTTTGGCATGAATAAATTATGATTAGTTTGATTTTGGTTTGAAAATTTATTTAGTCACATTTTTCAAAGTTGGTCATTATTACCCTGACATGTCACTTTCTCCATGTTGTACGCTGACCACATGTTCTTGTCACTCAGCTCGTTAAAATGTCAAATCTAGTGTGAGTTGTACGCTGTCAACTCACTAGGAGAGTTCACAGCACTTTCAAAGTACATTTTGCATTTATAGTCATCATTGCTCTTAAAAGTTCATGTCATTGGAGATCTCCTTGATTTCAGAGTTGATTTTTAAATCAATATTCAGTTATTATTTTTATGAATGTCTTAACCATTTTCTCCAAGTGTGCAGATCATCCTCTAGCTTGGCAGTGCGAATTGGTGTTACAGAAAGGCGTTACACACTTCACTACGAACTGGATGCAGGGAATGAGTTGGTGGTTAGACTACTTGTAGGTGATCTTGAGAATATATGAAGATATCATCCTCCAGCTCCATACTACCAGGTAATTCATGAGCTTGTACACCTTGTTTTAAGGCCTAGAAAGGGGGTTAGTGGTTTTTCCTTTTATGGCGCTGTGAACTGGATGGATGGCGTTGCGAACTCTCTCACGGACCTGTAATCAAGCTCCAGAAACTTATTCCCATGCTCTTATTATTATCTCTTGAAACCATCAACATCCTTGGGCCTGAATTACCCTATCTTATGATCCTTAGCCTCTGTATCACTCTTTTCACACAACTTTTCCAAAACTTTATCTCTAGTGTTGCAAACTCTGTGCAGTCAACAGTGCTGCAAACTCTTTGTTCCAACATCCTTTTCAAAGTAACCTTTTACCAATTCACCATATATTCACAGTCCTTTTATGAAGGTAACATCATTGCTTAACATTTTCATCCTTACTTAGAAGCACTGTCATTGTGAGAGGTCTGTGTGGATTTTTCTTATTTGATTCCAGTGGTCATTTTCTCTGCTTCCCTTCTCTCCACTATGGGTATTATTTAGTATTGTGACAAAACCTTCCTAGCTAGCACTAATGGATAATCAACAAAAAAAGGTTCATAAAGGTGGAGACATTGTGAGAACATATCCCTATGGTATGCAACTATTTGCTGAGGAACCCCTGATTAGGGAGGTCTTCCAAAGAGTGGGATGTATTAATTTCTGTCAGAAAATGCAGAGGGGGCACCTAGAGGTGGCTAAAGAATTTGCACTAAACTTTGATCGAACCAAGACCAAGGTTGGGATACTAGAATTTGAGGTATATGAGAGGACCATATCAACAACCATTGAGATACCTAGTACTGGGGAGAGATGGTTCAAGGCCATGACTTTGAATGGTGCCTTTTCAAGGGAATTCCTAAAACCAAAACACCAATAAGACAATTTGTCAAAGGGTGTGCCCAAAAACCATATGTTAGAGGGTTTTGATAAAATGTTGAAGATATTTCAAAGATACTTTACTTGTGAAGGGATATTTATCATGATCTATCAATACCACATAAGACTATTGCTACACTTCACAGGGAAAGATGCTATGAATCTTCCTTTTTTCTTGTTCAAAAGTATTGGAAAAATGTATGATAGGGTTTAGGCTAAGTATAAGGAAGTTGATACAAGTGTTTTTCATTAAGGTATGATAAAGATGCTGGTGATGGAGGAATTAAGAAAGAGAAACATGGAATGGGAAGAATTCATTATTTCTTCCAACTTTTAGCTTAACATTTCTCCTACCCGACAGTCTAAGGTACAAAGCCCTCTTTAGGTTGACAAGGTTGTGCAATTGGAGATGAGTAAGAAAAGGAAGATAATTGGGTCTTCTAAGAAAGATAAAGAAACAAAGGAACATGTAGAAGAAGTAGGATCTTCTCGATCCTCACAAAGAGAGGTTTCACCTTTTCCATCTCATAGTCCATTGGAGACTCCTTCAACTAGAGCCACATGTCTAAGATGGAGAATGTTATTGTTATCTTCACCACCTATTGCAGACAAGGTCAAGGAAAGGAGACCTGTTACTAGAGAATTACGAAAACACGAAAGCATTGTGGAGAAAGTGTTAGTGATATACTCCATCTAGAGAAAGGGAAAAAGTGTACCTATCAAAGAGCCCATTGAAATTGTAGACATAACTACTCCTCTAGAAAATCCTACCTTTAAGAGGCTAAATAAACAACTTAAAGAGGCAAGGAATGAAATTGCTAAACTAAAAAGGGAGGAGTTGGTTGAAAAGAAGAAGTTACGTGATCTTATGGATATGTATCGTGGAACTCTTGAAAAGGCCAAGTTTATAGCTAACATATTTCAACCTCTCCACATGCAACTTAGAAACTTGTACAGACAAAACATAGCCTACCAGAGTCAGATCAAAGGGATAAACATGGAGTTGCAACCTTTCAGAGAGGAGTTGGCCAAGAATAATTTGGATATATTAGCTAAATCTGCCACCAGGAGGAGCTCCAGAGTAAGAAAGTGAAGAACATGGACACCTTGATCCATACCATTTTTGATAGTTTTCTATTTTGGTATTTTGTTAATTAAAGATAGTCATGTTTGAAAAATCAGGATTCAGTTGAGGATGTGTTAAGTCTTCCTATGTATTATACCATTATCATATATTATTATGGTAGTTGTTGACACTTGGGATAAGTTTTGGAGTGTTTTGATGCATTTTCAAACAAACATAGAAGCTACAGGAGATTTCACAGTGCTTGGCGCTGCGAACTGGATGATACAGGATAGCGTTGTGAACTCTTGATCTGGAGGTTTTGGAGGAATAAACGGTTGCAAAATGGGAATATAAAGTTATGACAACTTCTAGAAGTTTAGTTGAAGTCTGGGGGGACACATGACCAAGGGAGATGCACTCATATCACATGTCATCAATCACATTTAATATGATCAAGGAGGTTACCAACATGAGCCTAGTTTTTAGCAGTTTGTTTTCTTTTTGTTGTACAATTGTAGTCACTCCACCTTTAGGTGTGGGAATGCAATGCAATAAGGGGAATTCGAATTGTAAAGCTATCATTGACAACCTAGGCTATAAATTAGAGATTGAAAAACATTGAAGGGTTGGAAGGATTTTAATGAGACTCATACGTTTTTGAAATTGTGAAGTTACAGAGCCATCTCTGGATTTTTTGTATGATACTTGAGACGTTTTTATTAATAGAAATCCGTTTCTTTCCATTATATTATCTCAATCTTACTTTGATTCTACTGTCATTTGAATGATTCATTTGATTTATTGTACCTGTATTGTAATGGAGGTTTTGTTGTGATGCTGCTATGATTTTATCATAGTTTATATTTTGATTAAATAAGTTCTTATGTCAAAAGGATTTCCTCATATGTCTACTAGTATTGCTTGATGTGAGTGGTAGAAATTTTCATTTTTCTCATTAAATATTCTATCTATCCATTTTACTCTTTAAAACCATGATCTAAGTTAGCCAAGGCCTCACTTGCTAATACATCTATTCTGGAACCTTCTGTGATTTCACTGTTCTGATTGAGTTTTGATCCATTTGACATTATCATAAAAACTTATATTTAAACCTACTGATGGATGTTGATCTTACACTTTAGTAGTTAAAGTGTGACTTTCAGTGCTAACATTTTTGGCGTAGTTTCCGGGGAACATATTGAAAACATTTCCCTGGGATTGGAGGACAAATAAAATACCGATTCATTGTTTCAGTTGTGGCTCCTAAAGGAATACACCCAAGGTATACTCCACATTTACCTTTGGCTACACCTGAGGCTGACCCAGAGCATATCATCAAGAAAGAAAAAGATTCTCAAGGAGGATTTTCAGCTATTGTTTCAGGTACTACTAGAAACTTTCCTGATTCTACTTTAAAAACACGAGTAGTTGTATCTCGTGCTCCTCTTTTACCTTTTGTTGAAACTCCTAAAAAATTAAATCTTGGATATTTCCCTGTAGAGCATTCCTCTTTTTCCCCTAAGTTGAAAGAAGAAAGCTTTGAAAATTTTGAAGTGATTGCCTCACCTAATGTTGTAAATTGGTTTAGACTTGAGAGTCTAGAGGATTTTCCTACCCTAGGTTCTCCTTCTCCTCCCTCTTTTAAATTTGTTGTGACCAAAGAATAAGGAACCTCAACTCCCTTAGCATTTTCACCATCCTCTTCCAAGACTAAGCCTCTATTTGTTAAAACTGAAAATTCTCCATCCTATACTCTTCCTTCTCCTAAGCTACCCATCATACAAATTGTAGTTGTACCAATCAAAACTCCCCCTAGTTCTCCTAGACTTTATAATCCTCCTCTTCATAATCAAATGCCAGGTGAAAACCCTCCTAGAAATAGGATGGATGCCATAGTGGCTTCTAGGTATGCTCCTCTTGTGCTTCCTCAACCTATGACTTCTCTCCCGGTAGTAGACTATCTTAAGTACATGCCCAAATTCACAGGAGAAGAGGACATAACTGCAGAGGAGCATCTTGCATATTTTTATAGCTATGATGATAATCTAAACATTGAAAATGAGGATGTATTGATGATATTTTTTGTACAAAGCCTTGATGGTGAAGCCAAGAAATGGTTTAGGGGTTTACCTCTTGGATCAATTGTTGGGATTGAATCCCTTAATGATGCCTTTTTAAGGCATTGGGGTGATAAAAAATATTTTTTGTATTATATTATAGAGTTTGGGTCACTCAAGAGAAAAAAAGGGGAATAAATTTCATATTTTTCCAAAAGGTTTAATAAAATGTACAATAAAATCCCTACAGAAATCAACCCTACTGAAACCTCTGCCAAAATAACTTATGCTAGTGCCTTTGATCCTGAATATTTCCTCTTGTTGAGAGAGAGAAGATGTACCTCTTTATCTCATATGCAAGATACAACATTGGAGGTGGAATCAAATATATTGGTAGCTGATAAACTAAGAGGAAAATTTGATAGAGAGAGAAGAAAACAAAAAGCTGTGGCTTCAACTTTAGATTCTTCTGGTGTCAACCCTCAGGTGGATTAATTGACTAAATTAGTTAAATCACTTTCTGTAGAGATGGAAAAAATGAAACTTGAGGGAAGACAAACTAACAGAAACACACAAGATACTGGCAACATGGGTAATTTCAGAAGACAAAATAATGCTCCTTAGATCCTTCAAAGAGATCAGAGGAATAGAGATGACCAAAAGGTCCTGACTCCTCCTCAAAATAACATGGTTGATGATGAAGAAGGAGAAGATGAAGGATCATATCAAGAAATTCACTATTTAGGTGACACCTCTACCTCCCCTCATTTAACTCAGTCTGCCTATGAAGAATGCCTTATGAACAATTAACTAAATGAATTGAGTAAAGGAGAGAAAACAAAGTAAAATCAAAACAAATACAACTTGAGGTCTAAACAGAAGGAAGGAAATCCTAGTACTTCCAATCATCCTAAGAAATTAGAAAATTATGCTACAACAGTGACTACAACCAGTAAAGAAAATGAGGAACCAAACAATTAACTTGTGATTAAGGCCCCTATTCCATAAATTAAAGAGATCCTGAAATATCCTTCTTCTTTCAGCTTTGAAAATGAAATACAAAAAATTAAGATTCCAATCCCATTTTTAGAGTTGATCAAGAATGAAGAATTTAAGAGGTACCTTTCCAAAATGTTGCAGCCTGAGACTAATTCACACTCAATAGACTCAGTGAATTTACAAGATGGAAAAATAACAGTCATATTGGGGCCCTTGGTAGAATATAGGGATGACTCCTCTCCTCCCTTTTACACCTTTTTGAATATTCATGATAAAATTATACATAATTGCTTGATGGAATCAGGTGCATCTCATAACCTAATGCATAAAACTATCATGGATGAGTTGGGTCTTGAAATTACCAAAAAATATCATGATCTATACTCTTTTGACTCTAGGAAGGTGAAATTCCTTGGAGTGAGTAAAAATCTGGTTGTTACCCTGTTTCAACTGCCCATGAAGACTGTGGTAATGGATATTGTAGTGGTCGATGTTCCCCCTAAGTTTGGTTATTGTCAAGGTCTTGGATTAAAATATTGGGGGAAGCATTGTAGATGAACCTCTCATATGCCACTGTTCCTGTGTTTGGAGGTGAACACAAAAGGTTGTACAAAGAATCACAACTAGCTTACATTATCAGTGATGAAGCTAATCCCACAAACCATACTATTTATGCAGTTGACACTGATTTGGGATCTAGTATTTTGAAACTTACTGATGTTCACCAAACACCCTTGGAAATCAGAAAGAAACCTCCAATGATGTGTGAGACACCTCCTCAAGTTACCCAAGTTTGGAAGATGTATTTTGATGGGGCCTCTTCTAAAGAAAGTGTTGGTGTTGGAGTGGTTTTTATTTATCCTTATCAAGAAGTCATATCCTTGTCTTATAAGTTGGATTTTGAAACTACAAATAATGTTGTAGAGTATGAGGCTCTATTTTTGGGGTGGAGGGCAACTAAAGATATGAAAATTGAGGAGTTATCAGTTTTTGGGGATGCATAATTGATTGCGCATCATGTAAGCAATTTGTATCAAGCAAAGCATCCAAGGTTGAGGACTTATATAAATGAGGTATGGGATCTCATTGATAATTTTTTCCTAGCTTTTAACATCTCTTTTGTTCCTAGAGAGGAGAATGCTATGGCTGATTCTTTGGTTGTTTCTGCTAGCAATTTGAAAATCTCATTACCCCCAAAACTCAAGTATGATGTAGAAGTGAAGTATAGACCCTCTATACCTATAAAAAATTGGAAGGTTTTTGAGGATGATATTGATATTAAGATATTTCTTGAAACCGTGGAAGAGTTTTCTGCTCTTCACATTTATCAAGATCTAAATACTGAGAAAAACCCGCATGATGACATATTCCTGAACAAAATTATAGACCAGAAGATTCTCCAATTTCCTAGTAACCATATTCCCAAAGGATTGGTCCCTTTGGAGAGACTGTTTGATAGAAATGATGTGTATGTGAAGGTTAAGGGCTCAAATGAAGAAGGTGATGTGACAAAATGCAATCTAGGTACTGAGAAAAAACCTAAGTATGTCAAGTTGTCTAGTAGTCTGTCAAAGGAACAAAGATCTAAATATGTGAAATTATTGAAGGAGTTTGCTGATGTATTTTCTTGGAAATATGAGGACCTACAAACTTATGATACAAGCATCATTGAACACAAAATTCCTTTGAAACATGATACAAAACCATTTAGGCAAAAATTAAGACAAATTAAACCCATGTTGTTGCCTATTATGGAAAATGAAGTTAAGAAGCTTCTTGATGCTAAGATCATCATACCTTTGAGGTACTCTGAGTGGGTGGATAATCTAGTCCCTATGAGCAAAAGGAATGGTGAAATCATAATTTGTGTTGATTTCATAAATCTAAACAGGAGTTCCAAGAAAGATAATTATCCCTTGCATAAGATGGAACACATTTTGCAAAGGGTGACTGGTTCAGCAAGGATTTCCATGATTGATGGCTTCTCAGGCTACAACCAGATCTCTTTTTTACCTAAAGATAGAGAGAAAACAAATTTCACTACTCCTTGGGGCACATTCATGTATGACAAAATTCCTTTTTGTCTCATGAATGTAGGAGCAACCTTCTAGCGCGCAATGGATATTGCCTTTATTGGAGAAAAGGAAAAATTTGTGGTCATCTATCTGGATGAAATTATAGTGTTCTGAAGATATGATAAGGAACATTATCATCATTTGAAGAAAGTTTTCCTAAAATGTAGAAATTTTGGGTTGAGTCAATCCCAATAAGTCTTTGTTTGCTATGAAAGAGGGTAAGTTGTTGGGGCATATTATCTCAAAAGAGGGGGTAATAATTGATCCAAGTAGAGTAGAGGCCATCAAGACTTTGTCTCTCCCTAGGTCCAAGAAGGAGATTCATTCTTTCCTGGGTAAAATAAACTTTTTGAGAAGATTTATCTCTAATTTTGTTGAACTGGTTAAGTTTATCACATTCATGCTAAGAAAGGGAAATGAGGTAAAATGGACACTTAAAGCTCATACTTATTTTGATCAAATCAAACAAGCATTGACTGAGGCACATGTTCTTATCAACCCTGATTATTCAAAAGAATTCCTGATATTTTATTTTGCCTCAAATGACACATTGGTTGTTCTTCTTCTTCAGAAAACATAGATGGGATGGAGCATCCCATTTCTTTCTTTCGCAGGGTATTATATTATGAAAAAGTAGGCTTATGCTTTGGTTAAAGCCCTCAAATCCTTCAGGGTATATATTTTGCATTCCATGATTATTTCCTATGTCCCCTCATCTTCTGTGAAAGAGATCTTAATCCAGTCTGACATAGATGGAAAGAGGAGTACGTGGATTACCAAAATTCTAGAGTTTGACCTTTGAATGAAGCCTACTAAGTTGGTGAAAGGGAAAGGTTTAGCTAGGTTATTAGATGAATCAAAATGTAAAGTACTTGGGGTTAATTTCATGAATGCATATTCTGTATATCGAGAGACCGATATTGCTTGAAGAAGCTCACAAATCAGTCCCAAATTGACAGAGTGTAATTGGTATAAGGACCTTATAAATTTCTTTCAGAAATTGTAGCCCTCGCCTGGACTTGAAAAGACTAAGGTGAGAGCTTTAAAAAACAAATAAATTAGATACTACATTGTTGATCATGTTTTGTATTGGAAGGATATTGTTGGGGTTCTTCTAAGATGCTTAGACCCAAATGAGGCAAAACAAACCATGTCTAACTTTCATGATAGCCTGTGTGGAGGCCATCATCTTTGGAGGACCACAACATATAAAATAATCAGAGTTGGGTACTTTTGGCCTAGTCTATTCACTAGTGTCTGTGAAAAGATCAGGGCCTGTGATAAATGTCAGAAGTTCTCAGGAAAGCAACAAATAAAATCACTACCTATAAAATCCATAATGGAATTTGGTCCTTTCTAGCAATGGGGATTAGATTTCATTGGAGAAATTCATCCAACTTCAAGTGGAAGACATCGTTGGATACTGTCTGCCACTGATTATTTCACCAAGTGGATAGAAGTGATTCCTACGAGAAATGCAACACATAAAGTAGTTATTGGCTTCCTGGAAGACCTTTTGTCAAGATTTGGATGTCCTAACAAGATTATGACTGATAATGGTGCATCTTTTAAAGTTGAACACCTGGTTAACTTTTATGAAAATTTTGGAATCCAAATTATTCATTCTAGTCCTTATTACTGTCAAGGTAATGGCTTGGCAGATTCCTCCAACAAAATTATAGTAAAGATCATCAAAAAACTACTCAAGGATAACACATAATCTTGGGATTCAAAGCTAGAAGTTTCTCTTTGGGAAGATAGAGTAACCACCAAGAGATCAATTGGTACTACCCCATTTCAGTTCGTCTATGGAACTGGGGCTGTATTCCCTTCTCAACTTGCATTACCTGTGAAAAAGTTTTTACAATATCAACAAGGAGAACCAGATGATATGGTTACAAGGATGCATCGGCTAGTAGAAGTGCAACAGACTAGGGAGCAACTACTTGATAAAGCACTGAGTCATCAACAAAAGATCAATCAAGCTTTTGACATGAAGGTAAAAAAATAATATTTCCAGCTACGAGACCTGATTCTCAAATGAGATGCACAAAGGAAAGACAAGGGAAAATATGGTAAATTCGAAGCCTTGTGGATTTGTCCTTTCAAAATTTCTGAAGTTTTTCAAAATAACACTTATAAATTGCAGAACTTGGAAGACTCTGAAATTTCTGGTGGCCCAGTTAATGGGCATTTTATGAAGAAATATTTTTCTTAAAGCCATGAGTGGATTCCCCTTCCATTGTAAATATCAGTTTTAGTTTGTTTTTTGTTCTTTTGAATAATGACCCTGTAGCCATCCCCTGTGGAGCCAATGTTATCACATAGATTGTCATGGGTTAATTAAAATCTTTAGTTTGATTTTGAGTCATAGTTTTACCTTAGGTTATAGGTTTTAGGTCCCTTTCCCATAGTAATTTTTCATTTTTTGGCATGAATAAATTATGATTAGTTTGAAGAGTCATTGAGTCACATGTTTCAAAGTTGCTCATTATTACCCTGACATGTCACTTTCTCCATGCTTTACGCTAGTTCCATATTATTTTCACTCAGATCATTAAAATGTCAAATCTAGTCTGAGATGTACACTACCAACTCACTAGGAGAGTTTGCAACGCTTTCAAGGTTGATTTTTCATTTATAGTCATCATTGCTCTTAAAAGATCATGTCATTGGAGATCTCCTTGATTTCAAAGTTGATTTTTAAATCAGTATTCGGGGATTATTTTTATGAATGCCTTAACCATTTTGTTCAAGTGTGCAAAGCATCCTCCAGCTTGGTGGTGCGAACTGGTGTTACAAATAGACGTTGCACACTTCGCTGCAAACTGGTTGCAGGGAATGAGTTGGCGGTTAGACCACTTGCAGGTGCTCCTGAGAAGATTTGAAGATAGCATCCTCTAGCTCCAGGCTACCATGTACTTCATGATCTTTTACACCTTGTTTTAAGGCCTAAAAAGGGGGTTAGTGGATTTTCCTTTTATGGTGCTATGAACTAACTGGATGGCGCTGCAAACTCTCTCACAGACCTGTAATTAAGCTCCAAAAACTTCTTCCCATGCTCTGCATATTAGATCTTGAAACCATCAACATCTCTGGGCCTGAATTACCCTATATTATGATCCTTGGCCTCTGTGTCGATCTTTTCACACAACATTTCCAAAACCCTATCTCTGGTGCTACAAACTCTGTGTAGTCAGCCAACGTTGTGAACTCTCTATTCCAACATCCTTTGCAAAGTAAACTTTTACCAGTTCACCATCTATTCATAGTCCTTTTATGAAGGTAACATCATTGTTAAACATTTTCAACCTTACTTAGAAGCATTTTCATTGTGAGAGGTCTGTGTGGCTTTTTCTTATTTGATTCCAGTATTATTCCAGTAGTCATATTCTTGTCACTCAGCTCATTAAAATGTCAAATCTAGTCTGAGATGTATGCTACCAACTCACTAGGAGAGTTCGCAGTGCTTTCAAAGTTGATTTTTCATTTATAGTCATCATTGCTCTTAAAAGGTCATGTCATTGGAGATCTCCTTGATTTCAAAGTTGATTTTTAAATCAGTATTTGGGGATTATTTTTATGAATGCCTTAACAGTTTTGTCCAAGTGTGAAAAACATCCTCCATCTTGGCGGTGCGAATTGGTGTTACAAACAGATGCTGCACACTTTGCTGCAAACTAGTTGCAGGGAATGAGTTGGTGGTTAGACCACTTGCAGGTGATCCTGAGAAGATCTGAAGATATCATCCTCCAGCTCCAGGATACCATGTACTTCATGATCTTTTACACCTTTTTTTAAGGCCTAAAAAGGGGGTTAGTGGATTTTCCTTTTATGGTGCTATGAACTGACTGGATGGTGCTACGAACTCTCTCACAGACTTGTAATTAAGCTCCAAAAACTTCTTCCCGTGCTCTGCATATTATCTCTTGAAACCATCAACATCTTTGGGCCTGAATTACCCTATCTTATGATCCTTGGACTCTTTGTCGATCTTTTCACACAACGTTTCCAAAACCCTATCTCTGGCGCTGCAAACTCTGTGTAGTCATCCAATGTTGTGAACTCTCTATTCCAACATCCTTTGCAAAGTAACCTTTTACCAGTTCACCATCTATTCATAGTCCTTTTATGAAGGTAACATCACGGTTAAACATTTTCAACCTTACTTAGAAGCATTTTCATTGTGAGAGGTCTGTGTGGATTTTTCTTGTTTGATTCCAGTATTCATTTCCTCTACTTCCCTACTCTCCACTATGGGTATTATTCAATATTGTGACAAAATATTCCTAGCTAGAATTAATGGATAATAAACAAAAGAAGGTTCATAAAGGTGGAGATATTGTGATAACGGAGCCCTATGATATGCAACTATTTTTTGAGGAACCTCTGATCAAGGAGGTCTTCCAAAGAGTGGGTTGTATTAATTTCTGTCAGAAAATGTAGAGGGGGCACCCAGAGGTGGCTAAAGAATTTGCACTAAACTTTGATGGAACCAAGACCAAGGTTAGGATACTAGAATTTGAGGTATCTGAGAGGACCATATCGATAGGCATTGAGATACCTAGTACTGGAGAGAGATAGTTCAAGGCCATGACTCTAAATGTTGCCTTTTCAGGGGAATTCCTCAAAACAGAACACCAAGAAGACAATTTGTCAAAGGGTGTGTTGTTCCAGAGTCTGTACTTAAGGCTCAGAAGTAAAATGTCTAGGCATCCAAATGTGGGTAAAGAGTAGAGAAGAGAGAAACGTCAACCTTCGGCAAGGGAAACTAGGGAAGATTTCTGCATTGGCGTTTTCTAGCTTCCAACTTTTCCTGGATGTTGATATCCCGTTCAATCGCTGCCCATGAACGTTTGAGTTCAACCCGTGTAGTGGTTGTTTTAAGAATAGTACTGAAAAGGTTTAAGGTAATGTGTGTTTGATTTGATAATCCAAGTTCGACATTGGGCTGTGTTGGTACAAGGACAGTCATGGAGGAACAGTAAAATAAGGAAAACTCAGGGGAAGTTTGAGTGTTGTCTCAATTCGGTCGTATGAAAGAGAGTTTACGGTTTCAGGAATAAAAGGAATGAAAATCAAGGCTCTTTCCTGTAACTGCGTTATATTTTAATAAAATGTATGAGGTGGGAGAAAAACATTTAGCTGTCTATTGAGTAATGGCTCCTATCAAGGGAGAATCTCACGTATAAACAAAAGAAGAAAAATGTAAAGAAGTAACTCGATGAAGAAAAAATATATATAGAATTCTGAAAGTGTTGACTGGTCTTATATCTGCTGATAGCTGGTATAGAGGAAAAACAGTAAACAATATAGAAAACCAAAATTCATTCACTATAGTAGAGGTTGCACTAAATTGTAGTGAAGCATTCATCAGTTATGAATATGAAATGAAACGAAATATGAGATACAAGAAAAAAAACTCATAACATAGTCGTGACGGAATTGAGAATCTTCAAATTTGCTTTATATTAATTCTCAAAATGTAAAACCTCTGTTACAATCGACACAAAAAGGTCCAACCCTTTTTCTTTCTTTCTATGTTGTATTTATACAATTTTACAATAAGATGGAATCTCAATCGTTGCAAAATTTTCAATTATGATAGGGAGGAGAGCAATCGCTCCATTTCTTCTTCTCTATCTTTATTTGGTGCCAGAAGCTTGTCCTCGTGCGTGCTCGGTATAGGTGACACATCTTTCAACCAGCTGAGATATCATCCTTGACAGTTCTTCTTGACAATTGGCTTCAAAAGAGTAACAATATCGGGCTAATTGCGACAGCCTGTCTCCCATCTGTCTGTCTATGATGTCGATAGTGCATAATTGGGCACTTGGTTTAATCATACATTTGTCTATTTGGACTATGTTCGCCATAGTCACTTGGGAGATCTCGGTTGAATCTCTTTCCTTTTTTTCATTTAAATCAAGTGAGATTTTTTCCATATTCATCTAAATCAATGCCTTGACATTACCTCTGCTATCAATGCCTAGCAAATTACCATCTATAGAGCTAAAAGCCTCTTCTAAGGATTTCGTTACCCTCTTGGCTTGCAGCTTACCTTCCGAGAGGTTGTGTTCCCATTCTTTTAATAGAATGTTTCCTCTGGTCTTCTCCGAAATGGTAAACCTGGGAGTACTTCCCGAATCTCTGTTGTTTGTGGCTATCACAGCCTCTTGAAAGGCAACCCGTGCTGCTCCAGCTTCTCTTTCTCTAGCAAATAAATTCTCCAAAACTTGATTAACCAACAAACAGTTGTCCCAAATCACCTCTACCTTGGCGAGTAAATTTTGTTGGGCCGCAGAGACTCTGCTCCGAATCTCCATCGCCTGGGACTGGAACATCCTAATATTTATCACTTTAATTTCGGCGATTTCCACTCTAGCCTGTAGCTATTCGATCAAATCTTTTTGATGGCCCGCTTGCATTTGACCATTTCGAACCACCAGCTGTGCTTCTTCGAGCTTAGTCTTGAGCAGCTCTATCTCACTTTTATCGACCAACCTTGCTTGCTCTATTCCTACACTCACCTAGTCTTTGGCAGCCTCCGCTGCTATGGCTAGTCTGGCTTCTAGGGTCTTGATGAGGCGATTTTTTCGTTTTAGCTAGTTTTTCAAAACCTCGACTGAAAATTGGTCCATTGTCTCATATGCCCCTAATGTCCCAGCTATTTTTGTTGCGAATTGTTTGTTCTTCTTGTCCTTCCCATCAGTCATAACTTTGTATTTCTTGACTGTCGATTCCCCTTCCTGATAGAATTCTTTCTTTACCACTGCCTTTCTCTTCTTATCAAAGAAGAACTCATTTGGAGGGAGCTCTTCCACCCTTATAGGCCTCAATTCTTCATTTAAGATCCACCCTGCGTCAATATTTCCTTGAGTTGACTGCAAGGGAGTAATTGATGTGATAGGATCTTCGATTTGCTTCGCTGATTGTCCCAGAGTAGTAACTGGAGTCTGCTCCTTCGGCGGGTCAGGAGTCTTCATCTCTGCTTTCAGACTCTTAGTTTTCTCTCCCCTGTCTTGGTGTTTTTCTTGACCGGGAGTCGTATCCTTGGATCCTTCGGCATCTTTTTGTCTCATCTCCACTGTACTCGGACTCTCGCCCCGTAATACTGTGGGAAGACAACTGCGTCTATGTTCTTGGAATTTCAGAACATCGGCCCTCTCTTCAGGTGCCAATGTTTGGATTCGAGCTAAAATCTCGGCATAAGATATTGCGCCTCGGAAAATGTCATCCGAGGGTGAATTTTCATGCTCAAATCTCTTGAGTTTGCAACTGGCCAAATGATTACTCATGACCCTTTGAGGATCGTGCTTCTTGAATTCAATAAGGACCAATTTTAGGTCTTCCAGGGTGTTTGCCTCAGCTTTAGCATGCCCGAAATATAATAAAGAATATGAATTTAAATGAACAGGAAAAAGGCGGCCATACCTTTTTTGAGTATCCCTTAAGCTTCTTGCTTATGCCACCGATTACTGTTTGTCTAGCAACCTCACGACAAACCAACTTGTTGGGAATGAATAATGGAAATGCATGCGGGGGAACAGAAGCCTCAAAAACTCTGAGATATGAGAATTCGGCTTCTACATACGAGTCCTCTATGCTACTCAAATTCGTCACTATACTGTCTGAGATCCTGGGTGGCGGGTGGTCGAAAATAGTGACATACAGTGGTACCATCACCCAGTTGAAGATTTCATATACAAAATCTGCCGCTTTGTTTTCCCATAATTTTGAATGATAGACGTGGATGGGCTCAACCTCTGCTGGAGTCCAACTCTAGCTCATTAAGGGAAATGGTGTTAGAAAGCATACAGCGTCCATAATGTATGCAGACATAAAAAATGAAGAAATCTTTCCTCTCTCTTTCTGCGCCTGATACTCTGTAATCCGACTGGTCAAGCTATCAGACAACATTTTCACCCATTCGAAAGAACAGCCTTTGGCGACTCGATATATTAGAGGCACCCATTGAAGAAAGAAATGTGAGGTGTCCTCTCTCCCATATAATCTGCATGTCATCATAGCTACATACTTGAACTGTGGTTCCAAGGAAGCTATTGAATATATACCATGACTGTCTTCCTTGAACTTCGCAGGGTCCGAAACCCAATCTCTTATTAAGCTAGACATGGTCTTGTCATACTACACACATTCCTTCTGTTTGAACTCTTCCAATAATTCGGCTCCATATGTAAGGTCGGAAGTTGTGGGAAACTTGTACATAGCTTGCAGATGTTCAAGTCTGAAAGTCCTGATGGTGACCTTCTGCTCATTCATGATGGTTCTGGTTGGTATGTCCACATGGTCTAATGCCCATCGGACCATATCATAATAGGGGAGTAGTCGTGGCCTGGCCGCTACTTTATGCATTCCCGATTGAATGACGATCTTATATTTGGTGGTTATGTCGTCTTTTTCATTGTCGCTAGAATCATCGAAATAATCCACTAATTCGGCCTGCAGAACATCCAAAATGAATGACCAGTTCGGGACAGAGTCGACACTTCGAGGTGAAGTATCAACGATGTTGTCCAAACCTTGTCCTGCAACCTCAACGCTGGCTTTAGATGCTTTTCACGGGGCCATGACGGGAGATCCTGCTTTAGCTCTTCTGCGATAAAAATATGTCTACATACAGAAGTTAGATCGCTAAGAAAGTGTGCTCTGCGTATTATAGAAATGAATTTGTTATAACGAATAACAACTCTATATATTCGAAAACTTGGTACTTTTTAGAACAGATCTGTCAAATCATGTTTAGAAATAAATTTAGCAATAAAAACCCGATCTTTATTTGTCGATTCGCCTTATTTCTAATTAATGCCATAAATTTTGGCGGTTCAAAATGTCAGTTGGCATAAGGAAGGATTAAGACTGCTTTGTAAACTGTGCAAGCATCAAAACACAAGAGATATTGATTTAGCTTAATTAATCCAATTTTACCAAAGTTAATTAACCTTTCGGTACTCGTTGTATCGGGAATTTTTTCTTTAACCCTTTGAACCTCTAACCCCCGAAATTGCGATGGTTGATTTTGATTAATAAAAACGTAATTGTGATTAGGTGCTTAATTAATTGCGTAATTATTTATATTTGCCATATCGCAACTCAGAGCTTCGAAGGTAAGTTTCCGGGAAGTTTGCATGCCGAGTCGAGAAACCGCGAGATCAAAATGATACATTTTAATTAAAAGAGGGGATAAAATCAGATTAAGTGCTTAATTAATCATGTTCATATCTTTATCATGAATTTGCGACTCAGGGCTTAGACAGTGTAGTTTTTCAAAAGAGAACACGCCGAGTGGCGAATTGCCGACAAAACTCAACCATGACTTAGCTTTTACCTTTAACCTTGACACGGGTTACCAAAATAAGGACTTTGTGGTTTCAACTGTCGGGGTTATGACGATAAGGCTTTTGGATTTAATGAACGTCGAGGTGCGAAAACCCGATGATGTTTAATCGTGATTTAGAAAATTTTACTCCCGTTACTGCCCTGGGTAAAATTTTAAAACTATTTCGTCGTTTCATTGCTCGAGACTTGTGAACTACGTGATCTATAGCATCTAACATATGAAATCCCAAGGTAGAACAAAAGGGGGAAAATTTTTGACGAAAAGTAAAACTCGCCTTGAGAGTACAATAATTACCATTGCTTGCGTGATAAGACTTCAGAGATTTTGAAACCACAGATGGAAAATACGAAAACCATCTTTTGATTTCGAGCATTATGACATGAAATTCGAGTCGGGCTAGAAAAAATAAAGGCGGCTCCAACATAGGCTCCAACTAGGGATCCTGTTTTCTTGTAAGATGGGAAGAACAATAGACCACGTGTCGATATTGGGTAAATGGAGTCAATAGTTTCAATCAGGCGGAAAGGTTCCTGAGAACAGGGTACTGAAGGGGAAAGAGACTTCATTTTTTACCTTGAAAAGCTTTTCAAACTCAGATACTCTTTTTAAACTTAGTTGTAGACCCTTTCATGACTTTCTCTTTCCCGTTACTAAATTTAGGTTTTCCTTAAGACAATCAAAACAGTCTAAGGAAACCCAACAGATCTTGTGGCTATCAACTTGCATCAAAAGAAAAATATTATATGTTTTTAAATCGGGAAGCCTCATCTGAACTTGGGATGTGGATCAGGTTTTAAAAAGAATTGGTTACCAGAGTAGAGTGATATTCATGTATAACAGCCTTATAGATATCTCAGATATTGCTTCACTACCAGCGAGCCTGTTCAGTACCCCGGTGAAGTTATCTGGCCCCTTTTACTGAATTTCCTTTCACCACTTCGGAATATATTTGTGCATTTAAATGCTGAGATGAGGGCAATCATTTCTGAATTTCCTTTCACCACCTGTCTTATAATTTGTTTTTTAGATCGCGAAGATGGGGGCAATCAGTTTGTATCAGGGTTGATATTTGTGTAATATTTTGCATTATAGGTCTATCAACTTACTTTGATTACTCGGTACCAACCTTCCCTTAACCTTCACAACACCTTCGTTCTCAGGGAAAAAAGGGAAAATAACTTTCTTAGGGAATTCTATTTGAGCAAGCCTCAATCCTTCGATATTGTTGAAGAACCTAGGAAAGTTAAGATCACTTTAAGCGTCTCTTCGTTTAGCAGGGGATCGAGGAGTTGTGAAGACCCACCTTCTTTCCACAATCTGCTTTGAAGCTCACGAGGTTGAAACAAAAACTCTTATCCCTTCTTATGTGAAACAGAAAGATGCTGAATTTTTTAAAAGGTAAACCCGAAGATAGAAAAGGGTGACAAGTGGTGACCTACAGACTGAAAATACAGAGGTCAAAAAATTGAAACTGACTCTTGTAGATCTTTTTCGGGGGTACTTTACTTCGACCGACTGCTTTTAATTTTGGGTGAATCATTTAGATTGTCTTATTTTTTGGTAGACGATTAAACAAAGAAACAACTCTATTATTTATCAGTTAAGACGATGTTGTTGTTTGAATGAGGTTACCTCAGTTTTCTTTAATAGTCCTTTAGAACATGTATTTTAGGAAATCTCATCTTTACCTTTTTGTTTCGATTTCTTTGCATAATATCAAATTTCTTGGGTATCACATGTTTAAGCCGATTTATTTCTGACACCAACTTTCAGTTTATTTCTTCTGCTTGTCTTGTGTGCAGTTGGAATCCTGTAAGAGGCAACTACGAAGATTATCGGAGCTATCTGAAAGGTGTCGAAAGTTCATGAAAGAAAAAAGAAAATCAAAAGCAATGCTTAAATGAAAAATATATATATGTATACAAAATATCTTTTTTTTTTTTTTTAGGCGATTGTTATGTCATATAATGCTTCAGATAACGCCTGTTGACGGGGGCGTTGAGGATTTCACCGTCTATATTTTCCAGTAGGAAAGAATTTTTTCCTTCCAGAGTCAAGACTCTGAATGGCCCATACTAGAGGTGGTCAAATTTACCATGTTTTGCTGCTTCTTCCCTTCTTGCATCCCACCTTAATACTAAATCACCTAGGAGGAAATCTCTGTCCTTTGCTCTACGGTCGAATAATGCCTTCATGTCATCTTGGTACTTCTGCAACTTTTTTTCTACTTCGACCCTATGCTGTTGAACTTCAATCAACTGATTTATCCTTTTGGTGACATGATTGGGTTCTTCATTTTGATCTTTCCATAACTTCATCACTGGAAGCACTAGGTTTATAGGTAACATAGCATCCATCCCATATACCATCTGAAAAGGTGAAATTCCGATAGACCTTTTTGTGCTTATGTGATTCTCCCACAATGCGTATTTTAAGTGCACATGCCAAGACCTTTTGTTTTCATCCAATACTTTCTTGATTATATTTACCAGGCTCTTGTTAGATGACTCGGCCAATCCGTTTCCCTGGGGGTAATATGTTGTGGAATGGCCAAGAACGATGTTATACTTCTGACATAAGTTGATCATAGCCATAGATTTAAAGGCTTGGGCATTATCTGTAACTATCTTTCAGGGGCAACCGAATCTAGACACAATGTTGTCTTCTAAGAAATCAATTACCACCAAGTCTGTTGCCCTTTTGGTTGGAATGGCTTCCACCCATTTAGTAAAATAATCTGTTGCGGTTAAGATCCACTTATGTTGAGCACTGGAATGGGGATTAATCTCGCCTATGAAGTATAGACCCCATTGCTGAAATGGAGCTTCAGCTTTGACTGGAACTAAAGGCAGTGCCAAGAGCTTCTGTTTACCTACAAATAGTTGACAAGGGTTGCAGGCTCGGACTTTGGCATTAACGTCCGAGAAAAGTTTTGGCCAGTAGTACCTAGCCCTCATAATTTTGTAAGCTGTAGCTATCCAAGCGTGATGCCCCCCACAGAATCCCTCATGAAATTCGTCTATAACCCGCTGAGTTTTCGATTCGACTAAACAGACTAACAAGAAACCGAGTGGATCTTTCCAATATAGCTGACTTTCGGCGATACAATATTTAACCGCATGAAGTTTTAAAGTCCTGGCTTTTGATGGTGATAGCTCATTTGGGAATTTTAGAGTTAGCAAGTAAGATACTACGTCTCTGTACCATCCTGATGATATGAACTACTCTTTGATCTTGTTTGGGCCTATTTGCTCATTCAGCTCGTTCAGGTTCATGTCTTCGTCACCTTCCTGCAAGCAATTAATACCCGAGGCTCTGAAATTCGACTCAGCTAAGAGTTTGGTCAGACCTTGTCCTTTTATCAATTTGGCTGGTTTGACTTCCAGATCAAATTATTGGATTTTGGCAAGCCATCGCCCTCTTTTTCCATTGTTGTCTGGTTGTACCAAAATATCTTTCACAGAACTAGTAGGCACGTACGCAATTATCTTGGAGTGTAGTACGTATGTTCTGAATTCCCTTAATACTTTTACCATGGCGTACGCTTGTTTTTCAATTATATCATACTTCAGTTCTGCGTCTCTAAGGCTCTTGCTGAAAAAAGCGATCGGTTGTTCAAAACCTTCTTCGTTCTTTTGTAGGAGCACCGCGACAATCGTGTGTTCGGAGGCAAATGAGAAAATAAGAAAATATTTTAGATAGTTGGGGCTCTCTAACACAGGTGCCTCACTTATGACCTTCTTATTATGTGGGAATGATGCTTTGGCCTCGGTCGTCCATTTTACTTCACTGTCCTTTTTCAACATACCTGTGATCAGTTTTACAATCTCAACGAAATTCGGGATAAATCTTCATAAAAAATTTATTCTTCCTAAGAAAGATTGAATCTCTTTTACATTTCTGGGAATATTTATAGTATATATTGCTTCAATCCTCTTACGATCAATCCTGATTCCATCCCTAGATACGATATGACCCAAAATCTTACCTTCCCGCATGATGAAATGTGATTTCCTTGGATTTAAAGATAGACCAAACCTGCGGCATTTTTCGAATGTCTGTTTAAGATGTATCAAGTGTTCTTCGTCGGTTTTAGAGAAAACTATCAAATCGTCAAGATAAATGACTACAAACTTATCTCTTTCACTGATGAAAGCGATGTCCATAGCATGCTGGAACGTGGCCCCTGCATTCATCAAACCAAAAGGCATTTTATCATACATGAACACACCCCATGGTGTAGTCAAAGCGGTTTTTTCTCTATCTTGTTCATTCATGGCGATTTGATTATAACCAGAGAACCCATCAATAATAGACATTCGGTTGGCTCCAACTACCTTTTCTAGCACATGGTCCATTTTGGGAAGCGGATAGTTGTCCTTAAGAGACGACTTATTTAGATTTCTAAAATCTACACACAGTCTGATTTCCCCATTCTTCTTCCTGACCGGGACCAGGTTTGCTACCCAGTCTGAATATCTCAGAGGTACTATTATTTTCACATCTAAAAGTTTCTTAACTTCTTTTTCGATCATAGGTAACAAAATGGGGTTGATCTATCTAAGCTTTTGCCTAAACGGTTTGACCCCGGGCTTTAGAGGTATCTTGTGATCAATTATGGAAGTGTCGTATGTCCTTAGCTCATCATAAGACCAGGCAAAAACATCCTTATACTATGTTAGTAGGTCTTTATACTTACTTTTTATTTCAGGAGGGAGAAATTTGGATATTTTTACCATCCTGGATTCTTCTTTGGTTCCTATATCACAGTCCTCCACTTCTTCTGGTTGGGTTTGTAAGGCGGATTTCACAGGTATGTCATTTTGATCAAAAAGTATTTCCATAGGAATCAATCCTTTCGGAATCTGGTTGTTTTTAAGGACCAGCATGCGATGATTTGTGATTTTGTCTCAAAAGATTTGAGGGTCTTCCCCCTCTTGCATGATCCACATATTGTCATTCTGGTTTTCTTGATCTGCATGGGTTTCAGAAAACTCACCTATTACTTCAAGAAACTTCTTAATTTTCTTATCATCCTCAAAAACCTGCCAGTGTTGGATGTTATCCGGTATAGATGGTTTGTGTCTAATTTCTATGTGATACTTCAATTTGAAAGTCATGGGAGGAGAGAAGGTTGAAGCTGCTTTAGCTAATGCATCAGCATGTAACTTCTCTGCACGTGGGATGAAGTGGACATTTACAGACGAGAAAAAGTTTTCCATCAGATCCCAGGCACAATTCCTGTATGATCTTAATCTGGGATGCTTGGCTTGGTACTGCCAATTTATTTGTTTGACTATCAACTTTGGATCTCCATATACCTCTAAGTTATTTATTTTTAGCTTCCCGACAGCCTCTAATCCTAAGACCAATGCTTCGTATTCACATACATTGTTAGTATAATCTATATCCCATTGCAGTTTGTAGGTAAAATGAACAACGAACTTTCCTTCGGGAGCCACTAAAAGCACTCCTGCACCAGCCCCTTCACAAGATGAGGCACTGTCAAAAAACATTTCCCAGACACCAGTGCTACATAGATTTTCTGTCATGTAACTTGACTTGTCCTGCTCTATATCGTTTTCTTCTGGACAACCATCTAAACCATCATCAAAAGATAAGATACAATTTCCTAAATCTTGATCCGTAATGTAAATAGGGAAATTGTTCGGGTTTTGAGGGTTTCTTATTATGTATGATAACCTTGTTTCTCTGTCCAAACGAGTAAATTGCCCGCCAAACACAGGAATTGTGGTGAACATCATATCTAATTGAAGAGAACCCCCCAGCTTGGCTCCCCATGACCTAGACAACAGTAATGTTGGCAAATATTGAACAAGCAGCGAATGCGTGTTGATGGTTGTTGTCATTGATGGGTTTGTATTAGTTAGATTGCAACAAGATCATGGTTTAATCGTAACCGTTGAATCCAAAATGAATCCGGACCGTAGTTTACAGCCCTTGTTAGAGAAAGGATCTAAGCCGACAGATCAAAAGCAGACACCTGTCAGTCGTCAGATCTGCAGAAGCTGCGAGGGAGATAAGCGTGGCAGTGATCGGGCGCCACCAGGAGAAGCTCGACAGGAGGCTTCATCGGAGAATCAGGGATCGGGACTTTCAAATGTCCAATTCACTTGACAACAAAAACTCGAAATCGCGATATGCGATTTCGTGATTTAATTGCAGTCGTTAAAGCAAGAATGAGATCTGGACCGTTGATTTCCTTCATCGGAGAATTGGGGATCAGAGGATCAGGAATTCCATAGGCATGTGCATGGTGACATAGAAAATGCCAAAACACTGATGAGAGGTTTGACAAAAGTCATGTGTTGACGGTCATATGGGCCAAGGCCTATAGCCAGCAGGGCTAGCGCGTGGAAAGGGGTGCATCGACATCGGGTATCGGAACTTAGAAATGACAAAGTCACTTGATCTCAGGAGTGCCGACTTCGCGATATGCGAAATCGCGATGTAATCTGAGCCGTCAGATCAGGCTTTGATCTAGACCGTTGATTCTAGATCGTATCGAAGTTTCGGGGATCACGAATTCAAAGCAAGAACACAATGCAACAAAAACTCTGATTTCATGATATACGAAATGGCGACTGAATCTGGACCATCAGATATAGAATTGATCAGGACCGTTGATCACAGCCTGTATCAGATTTTCAGGGATCGCGAATTAAAAAGGGAAAGAACACAATGCAACAAGCATCCTGATTTCGCGATATGCGAAATCGCGAAAGCGCCTTCCACATAAAGCCTTGGCCACAGCCCTTGGTCACGGGAAGAGAAGGAGTCAGTCTAGATAAGCTCCATTTCAGAGTTTCGGAGATCGCGATGTGAAAATGTCGAGACACCTGGGCAAAGAAAATGCCGAAAAGCCAAAACCCGATTTAAAAGTCAAGAATAATATAGATTATCCAAGGGTGAGGATAAAGCTTGAATTGATCGGAGGGTTACTATTCTTCCACACACACTTAACACTTTCAGTTACAAATCTGTTAGTAAAACTCATAATTGCAAATTAGTTGTCGATCGTTTGGCGTTTTGGTTGGCTGGACAGTTGTCGTCATTTTGCCCAAGGAGTTGGGAAGTTGAAACGTTGTGCCCGTGTGTATAAAAGCAGACGAAACAGACTGTGTCGTGTTGGCGGTTCTGGATGGAAAAAGAATGAAACAGTAAGAAAGATATGTGTGGGGTGACATTTGAAATGAGGTACAGAATGAGATGAAATGCAAAGCAGAACGATAGAAGCAAAGCAGAACGATAGAGCAGAGTAGAATGATAGAGCAAGCAGAAGAAGAGCAGAATGACAGAACAATGTGATGCAGAGGAGACTTGCTGGATGGACAGAGAAAGAGAAGAATTACAGAACAAAAAAAGAATGGTAAGAAGTGATTTATCTGCATAAATTGTATGTGTATTCATCCTTTAATTTTATAGGGAGGTTGGGAGGTGCTCGGGAGGATTGTTGTCCTTAGAGGTTCAAGTGGGTGCTTGAACACAGGGAGTTGTAGCTTCCATCTAGTTGCAGCCAGAGAAACCAGGGTGGCAGGGTGGTGCTAGGGAGAACAAGTGTTCTCTGTTATACAGGTTGGGGCCTGTGTAACTGGAAGTTGGTG
>ML828415.1:49445-59651 GCA_009831015.1 Picea engelmannii | reverse complement strand
TAAGCTCTCATTGATCATATTTACTTGAGAGTTTTTATTACTCTATTTTAAGCCTACAATACCAAAATGAAAAACAAATAATACTTAACCTATAACCCTAGCTCTATTGGCTTTTATACTGTCAAACAATAAATATGCTTTTTGCCAAAAGGTGATGTGTGCTTGAGTGCATTATTCCTAATCTTTCCTTAAACACTAAAGATCATTACCTATCTGCCAAAGTCTATAAGTTATACACACACCAAGTCCCTATCCTATCACTACAACTCATTGATATAGTTATGTGACTATCATTCTAAAAATCTCTAGATTTTTATGGACCCACGAGCTTATCTATGTAGCCGTCCATGAGTTAAGCTATGAATCAATCCACATGTTGACACACAAACACCAAAGCCATATGCCAAGCTAATTGATGATACAGATGCCCGATTTTGCAGGCAGAGAATGCTCGTACAACAAACTTGATTGCAGGTAAGGAGGGGCCAATGGTACACACAAAGGCATACATAGCATCATTACTTGGTCGAGGATCCTCAGAGGTAGACTATGGTGCTAATCAAAGAAAATGACTTCAAACAAGATGTCGAAGTATTACATGCTGGCCATATATATCGATCCTTCCAAGGCTAGGTTATACGTTGATAGGGTGTCGACTAACATTAAGTTCGAGAATTATACAGATTCTATCCTTGATGCAAACAAGGCGATAGAATCAGATCCATCTCTGGTAAAATCATACTTTCATAAGGGTATGTATTTTTCCTTTCTGGAGGAATATCATAAGACTATGGCTGCATTTAAGGCGAGATCTGCTCTGGATGCCAACCACATAGAATTCAAGACTTAGATCAATAAATGCAATGCATGATTATTTGAGGAAGCTGCGTCAGATAGAAAAGAACACAATCTTCATATAAGATGAGTTTGGAGAAAATGTCAAGACAGGGGGCTCAAGTCATCCATAGACGCTCCTATGGAGATTTTTCAAAGATTAGTCTCTACTCTATATTGGTGTGCAGTTCGTATATCCAGTTTGCCCATTGAGAATTTTGGGTTTTACCTGCATATTGCAACATGTTCTCCTTAACTTGTTTACATAATATTTTTTCTCTTTGCAGATGCATGGCTACAAGGAGAGATCTTCCCAACGGTTCACTGTGGAGGATTGTTGTGAAGGCCTTCAATTTCATTTTGATAGATGACATTTCTAGTTTGCAGTCAAATTCACAACCCTTTGGCTCAAAGGTTTATTTATATAGTAGTAGACATGGGAGGTCCCGCTTCTGGAAGAAGTTGCAGATACATATGAAACATTTCTTGTGGGAGTGGGTTTTTTCTTCTGAGTTTTCTCATCTGCAATCCTAAAATCTAATGAATCTCTTGAGGAAAATATTCTCTAGGTTTTGTGTAAATGCCATGTTCCAGAATATTGTGTATAGAGAACAAAGAAGGTTGAATCAGCTGCCTGCAATATTCTCATGTCAAAATTGGAAACACCGAAGGCTACATGTAATTCATATGAGATGGAATTTATCAAGAAAATCAAACATAGAGGAGATTGACATTGAAGAGAATGAAGGAAAGAGATTTCACTGACATAGGAAGCGTATTTATAACCAGTTAGCCGTTGAAAAGCAGAGCTTTCAACGACTAACTAGCAAATTTCAAGACAAAATAGTCGGTGAAACCACAGAGAAGGAATTTGAATATTTGGAGCTCAAACAAAGAGATTTTTGGGTGATTTAAAGATAAGGTGGCATCAAAGAATTAATCACCAAATTTTGAGATTTTTGTTTCAAGATTTTGAGGAGATAAATGAGGTGAATACTCATATGATCAACTAACACCTTACTTACAGCTGGTGAAAGTTTTCCAACCACTGAAGACATGTGTCTTTTCCTCCATGACACATCAAAGACATAGCAAATGATGAAGACCAAATGTCGAAGACAAACTTTGAAGACAATTCGATTCATAGGAACTAGATCTTTAGTTATCCTATTATATTTAGTTTTGTTTTATGTTTTCTATATTTAGAAATCTAGATCCAGTTTTCTAGGATATGAGACTTGTTGTAAAGGATATAAATGCCTATATTTTTCACATACCATAGGTTCGATTTTGGATACAGAGGCCTCATGCTATTGTACATATTTTCAGATATAATACAAATCATAGTCTTCTTTCAATTTTGATGTCAGACTTCCTTCCATTACTTTCTTTTTCTGTACTCTTATTCAAGTTGTCTTAACTGCTCATGACTGTCATCTCATTAGTCAGTTCATAGCTTGATTAATAGTTATCTACATTGTTTATTAAACCCATCATTGTGTATCTGGTTTATAAACATTGTTTTCTTCACCCACAGTTAAGCTTGTGTCTGGTCATTAATCTTTGAAAGAACTGTCTCATTTGATTATATACTGTTATTTATCCTGATATCAATCCATTATGTTGAGTTATCCCATTGATCCACACATACATAAACACATAAACAATTTTACTTTAAATTACCAAGCATCTTTGATCTACAACCTCAAAGGGTTTCTTGGAGTGATAACAAATTGGCGCCGTTGTCGGGCATAGAAGACCGAAGTTGAAGATAACTTCCTTGGGAGATGACATAGAGCTGATCCATTGATGATAGACAAGGATCATACATCATAATCGATTGTAATTATCTATCTGGCGAATCCATGAAGGACAGATCTGTTGGCGACTCCACTGGTGTGAAATGAATAAGAGGTATCATTTTTGCAATTTTTCCAGTATTTCTGGTTACCCTCATCCAGTACCTAGTAAAGATGAATGGGAAAGAAGCATCCCAAGATTTCAAGGAGAAGAGTGGGAAGTGCCAGCTAAACACTTGCTGAATTTTCATGATTTTATTCATTGGCTTGGAATTGTACATGAGGACATTCAAATTAATCTTTTCAGGTATTCATTAGAGGGGATTTCCCTTGATTGGTGCAGATCTCTTCCAGCTTCAAGAATTCACTCATTGGAAAGTTTTCATTATGCTTTCCATTTGTTTTGTAAAGATGAATTTCCAGCTGAAAGTCTCTTTGAAGATTGTTGTGATGAATCTGAGAAGCAAGTTTAGCAAGAAGTAGTCTTTTTTTTTCTGTTTGTCAAGGTGAAAATTATATTGTTAAGGAAGATCTTCATGATATAAATAAGAATTGCATAGCTGTAGATGCATCAGACCCTATCTCTGTTGCACCTGTTGCCTTTGATTTTCATGAAGGAACAGTTAGAGAAGAAGATTTTTCTGAACTTTTTCAAGAGGTTGCCTATGATATGTTTTCACCTATGATTGGAAAGAAGGAATTGAAGATTGCTTGTCTTTGTTTGCAAGATACAAAGGTTTTCTATTCACCTATTTTTGATAAGTATGCAGATGGAGAAGAGTAGATTTCTACATCAAATTATGTTGACTTGAGCAACAATCAACCAATATATGACATTTATGAATCTGATTTCGACGAACCTTTTTCTTTGCCCACTAAGGAACAACTTCATGTTGTAATCAGCCATTCCATGTTTGCAGAAGATATCGAAAAAGAAGGGATTAGCAGTCCAACCAACTCACATTTATTTTCAGATTTGCAGGAGCTAGTTTATGGAAGCTATATATCAGAGGTTGAAGAAAGGCTTGAGCAACAAGCAGAGTTAACCTCTTTCTATGATCCGATAGCCGTTTATATCGAGTCATGTTTTTCATAAGTCTTCAGTTGTGCAATTTTTGGAACCAAGGAAAATGATGATTATAAGTATGCTTTGCAAGTTGAAATTCTATGACATGACATGAAGTGTTCTCTGAAATTTGTATGCATACAAAGGATTCTTATAATTAGCCCGATGTTATCATGGCTTCATTGGAAGAATGATGTCACATGATGAGTCAATTTTTATGGTTAGGAGTAGGAGTTAGCAGAAGAATAAGCTCTTCATACGAGCAAGTAGATTGTTTCTTGAATAACCAGAGCAGACTACAGGAAGGTCACAGGTTTGAAGAGATCAATTATAAGGTCAGATGACTCCATGCCCAATGGAAAAGGCCAGATGACTCCATGCCTAATGGCAAAGGCCATATGACTCCATGCTCAATGCTAAAGGCTACTGGAACTACTAGGTTCTTGGAAACCTCGTAGGGAGGTCTCCATCCCAGTCGGAGCCAGATGTTAGCAATAAAAAATGCACTTGTATTTTTGAGTGTTTTCTCCGTACGCTCATTTCTAAATTTTTAGAGGAACTATCTATACCTCCCATTCCCACCCTTTTTTGACTAAGCTCTCATTGATCATATTTACTTGAGAGATTTTATTACTCTATTTTAAGCCTACAATACCAAAATGAAAAACAAATAATACTTAACCTATAACCCTAGCTCTATTGGCTTTTATACTGTCAAACAATAAATATGCTTTTTTCCAAAAGGTGATGTGTGCTTGAGTGCATTATTCCTAATCTTTCCTTAAACACTAAATATCATTACCTATCTTCCAAAGTCTATAAGTTATACACACACCAAGTCCCTATCCTATCACTACAACTCATTGATATAGTTATGTGACTATTGTTCTAAAAACCTTTGGATTTTTATGGACCCACGAGCTTAACTATGTAGTCGTCCATGAGTTAAGCTATGAATCAATCCACATGTTGACACACAAACACCAAAGCCATATGCCAAGCTAATTGATGATATAGATGCCCGATTTTGCAGGCAGAGAATGCTCGTGCAACAAACTTGATTGCAGGTAAGGAGGGGCCAATGGTACACACAAAGGCATACACAACATCATTACTTGGCCGAGGATCCTAAGAGGCAGACTATGGTGGTAATCAAAGAAGATGACTTCAAATAGGCTGTCGAAGTATTACACGCAAGCCATATATCTAGATCCTTCCAAGGCTGGGTTATACGTTGATAGGGTGTCGACTAACATTAAGTTCAAGAATTATACAGATGCTATCCTTGATGCAAACAAGGTGATATATAGATCCATCGATGCTAAAATCATACTTGCATAAGGGTATGTCTTATTCCTTTATGTAGGAATATCATACGACTATGGTTGCATTTAAGGCAGGATCTTCTCTGGATGCCAACCACACAGAATTCAAGACTTAGATCGATAAATACAATGCATAATTAGTTGAGGAAGTTGTGTCAGATAGAAAAGAACACAGTCTTCATATAAGATGAGTTTGGAGAAAATGTTAAGACAGGGGGCTCAAGTCATCCATAGACACTCCTATGGAGATTTTTCAAAGATTAGTCTCTACTCTAGATCAGTGTGCAGTTCATATATCCAGTTTGCCCATTGAGAATTTTGGGTTTTACCTGCATATTATAGCAGGTTCTCCTTAACTTGTTTACAAAAGATTTTTTCTCTTTGCAGATGCATGACTACAAGGAGAGATCTTCTCGACGGTTTATTCTGGAGGATTGTTGTGAAGGCCTTCAATTGCATTTTGATAGATGAAATTTCCAATTTGCAGTCAAATTCACAACCCTTTGGCTCAAAGGTTTATTTATCTAACAATAGACATGGGAGGTCTCGCTTTTGGAAGAAGTTGCAGATACATATGAAACATTTCTTGTGAGCATGGGTTTTTTCTTATGAGTTTTCTCATCTGCAATCCTAAAAGATGATGAATCTCTTGAGGAAAATCTTCTAGAGGTTTTGTGTAAATTCCATGTTCGAGAATATTGTGTATAGAGAACAAAGAAGGTAGAATCAGCTGCCTACAATATCCTCATGTCAAAATTGGAAACATCGAAGGTTGCATGTAATGCATATGAGATGGAATTTATCAAGAAAATCAAACATATAGGAGATTGGCATTGAAGAGAATGAAGGAAAGAGCTTTCACCGACACAGGAAGCGTATTTATAACCAGTTAGCCATTCAAAAATAGAGCTTTCAACGACTAACTAGCAAATTTCAAGACGAAATAGACGGTGAAACCACAGAGAAGGAATTTGAAGATTTGGAGCTCAAACAAAGCGATTTTTGGGTGATTTAAAGATTAGGTGGCATCAAAGAATTAATCACAAAATTTTGAGATTTTTGTTTGAAAATTTTGAGGAGATAAATGAGGTGAATACTCATGTGATCAACTAACACCTTACTTACGGTTGGTGAAATTTTTCCAACCACTGAAGACATGTGTCTTTTCCTCCATGACACATCAAAGACATAGCACATGATGAAGACCAGATGTCGAAGACAAACTTTGAAGACAGTTTGATCCATAGGAACTAGATCTTTAGTTATCCTATTGTATTTAGTTTTNATTTAGAAATCTAGATCTAGTTTTCCAGGATCTGAGACTTGTTGTAAAGGCTATAAATTCCTATCTTTTTCACATACCAGAGGTTCGATTTTGGATACAGAGGCCTCATGCTATTGTACAGATTTTCAGATATAATACAAATCATAGTCTTCTTTCACTTTTGATGTCAGACTTCCTTCCATTACTTTCTTTTTATGTACTCTTATTGAAGTTGTCTTAACTGCTCATGACTGTCATCTCATTAGTCAGTTCATAGATTGATTAATAGTTATCTACATTGTTTATTAAACATGTTGGGGCTATATATATGCATTATTAATTCCCATATTTAATTATCAACCGGGGCTCGTAAGCTTCGAGGTGCAGGCGCAGGAAATGCAAGATCAGAGCCTAGTCTAACCTAATCTAAAGTCGTCAAAACAATCTTCAAACTCACATAGGAATAACTTAGTGCTATAAAGGCTTATATCACAGTCTTTCAGGCACTCGGGGTGATGTTCGTGTGATTAATCGTGAGTATCTTAATTAAGTCTTCTATCCTTCAATGATTATTTCCTATAGCGGATTCACACTTAAATGAAATAGAAGAAACAAACAAACGAAAATAAAATTCACAATAGAAACTAACACCTTGGAAGAATTCCAACGCGGGAAGGCCATATCTCACGAGTTAGACCTTTAATTTGTCTATTGGTGATTGAAACTATGTGAAGGTAAAGTGCAAGGAATCCAAAGGTACGGGAAATAAAACCAAGTGCAGGAAATAGAAGGAAATTTGAACTATGAAGGAATTAAGTCAAAGCAAAAACAAAACAATGCAAAACCAAGCTAGATTAAAAAGTAAATCAAGACATTGAAATCAAGCTTTAAATTCAGAGATTGTCCCTCAAGTGAATACACCAAACGTAAAGAAATAAGAATGGGAAGACAATTGAGAATAACAAATAGTGAATATATACCTTATGAAAAACACTTAGTTAAGCGCACAATGAATGAGGAAATTATGTTTGTTTGTGTTCTACTCTTAAAGGGCTTGTGTAAATAATAATATCCTTTAAAACCATCAACTCTTTTAAAAACAGAAAACCATGATAAAGAGAGAAGATTGAAATGAAATGAAGAGTATTTTATCCCTCATGTATTTAAATGATTATTTTAAGAAGATGAATCTACACGGGAAATAATGAAGTAAGCTGAATTAGCTCTGCAATCTGTCTCATATGAATTCAAATCTGGTTGGATACCATGATTGTCATAAGTTAAGTGTTTTATTATTGGGTGATTGCATATGGAATGGAAGTGAAGTATCTTTATGATCAGTCAAGCATACAATTGGTTTCGATAAAGGGACAATGATTTGATATAAGAGCCAAATGGGGATTACAAGAGAATAAATCTGTTTTAGATTTGTTATGAATGAATAGAAACAATGCATACACTTGACACATATGAATGAATCCTCTGTTCTTAATTATGTATAATCTCTACTTAACAATGTTGGAAATTAGTTAATGAAGACAACTTGTAGGAAGCAATCCAACACATAATAAAATGTGAATACAATATCCTAGAACAGAGGTTTGAGATTGGAAATGGAAATAAACAAGCGATGGAAAGTATGGTTGAAGAAATATAAGAATTATGTGTACAATCAAAGGAACAATGAACTCTAAGTTTATCACCAATCCAATGCAAGAGACTAGATTTAAATCATAAAATGAACATAACAATTGAACTAAAAGTAAATTGCAAATGAAACATATGGATTGAAACAACACACTTATACTCTAATCTATAAAAGAAAAATGAAAGAAGCAGGATGTTACCAGAATGAGGGGCCCTTCTCACACTAGTTAACCCTGCTTGAAGACAATTGGATCAAGCTATAATAATGAATAGTGAATCAGAAACAATCAATTCTCCATTTTGATAAAATAACTCTGTTTTTACATGATAGTTAACTCCTTAAAGCTTCCTCACAAGAACAAACCTCTTACTGACAAAAACTTCATGAAACTAATGGCTCCTTCTCATAGCCCTATGAGGCTTATTTATAAATTAATAATCATTGAGGAGTGGATGGGACCGAATCCCAATGCTCATATTTCAAATATTACATTTTTAGATAAAATCCTCAAAAATATGGGTTTTATTGCAATTTGGGAAGATTCGAGTTATGGATCCACCCATATCTTCCCAACCAATTTGAAATTTAGAAAATAGTTTCTGGGTTCTGTAGCTGGATGATATTTCTAAAAACCCATTTTTCGGTTTTGCAAGATATGCTCCCATGTGCATGGAAATCGAGGCACAAGTTGAGAACATATAGGCTCCTGTAAGTGCCAAGTGGAGCAAGGTTGAGAACTGATGGATATCTAGGGGAGAGTTGATGAATGATAATCTTCTGAGATTCCTTATGTCTCTCTCTCTCAGCCCCAAACCCTCTAGTTTGCATGTCCTCATGCAAACTCTCATTAGCACACAAAATTTCTGCAAGTTGAAAGTGGACTATGTGGAACCGGTGCATGTTGACTAAATGAGAGAAATGAAATATGCCAGAGATGAGAGCTGCTGAAAATATCCTGCAAAAAGTACCCTCGAAAAAGATTTAAATTTCTGTACTGTTGGTACAGGAACCTACTGGTTTATGTACCAACAGTACCTGGACAGAAAAATCTAAAAGAACTAAACCAATACTATTATTATGAGAGAAGAAATATACATTGATGCCATGTTTAAAGAAACAACCAAAAATTAAACTTTATTCATGCTTGTAAATTTGGAAATGAAATTTATTTTAAAATATTACAAGAATAAAGGAAATTTGTAAATTACTTATTACATACGATTTCATCAATCATTAACAGTTGTATGCTCAAGAAACCATGTGAATTATGATCGGGGATTTTTCCTCTTATCCTTAAACAAGAGAACATGAGGAGATACGTGGTCTTTAATAAATGAGAAGCCGATAGGAAACCAGTCATCCTTGTTTAATTTCTCAAAGAATCTATGTCATTCAAGTGATATTGATAAAGTTCACATTTGAGTTTATTAGACTCCTACACTTATGGGTCCCACCTCTAGGAAAATGACATCCTAGGTATGAATGATGGGGTCTTAAGACCATCTTACGGACATTCTCAAATGGAAATTAGATGGGGTTCATTATCCTTTTGTTCAACCATGCATGCTTCTTCTTAATGATTTACACAAGTATATTGTTCATACGGACAAATATAGATTAGGCATAATGAAAGACATCAAAATTAGAACCCATTGCCAGCAAGCCTGTTCAGTACTCCGATGGGGTAATATTGACATCTAAGAAATATCCTTCCCAGGCGGAATGCCCCATTGCCCATGATCCTGTTCAGTACCTTGATGGTTTTTCCTAGTTATACCACAAGCCGGTACCCGCTGCCATCAAACCTGCTTAGTATCCCGACGGGTTAGCCTCTTACACCCATTTTCCATCAAAGGCTCTTGTCCCAATCTTTACCCTTAAGATAAAATTTATATATTACTTTCACATGGGTGACTGGGGGCACATGGGTGAATGGGGGAGCATCACTACAGAGTATTGGATGACATGGAGTGTGGGTACTAGATGGTTGTGCAGGTATCAGATGACTGTGCAGGTACATGTTGACTGTAGAACCTTCTGGTACCAGATGACCTACAATGAGGGTACTGGAACAGGAACAATAGAGGTACCGGAACATGGATAGTGCATATACCGGAACATGAACAATACAGAACATGTTGTTTGGACATAGAAACATAGGATTAAACCATCATCAACAAAACTATTGTATAATCATCCTTTTAATCACTAAAAATATGGAAAATTATGTATTAACCACATAGGATGAATAACAAGAGATAATGGAGGTT
>ML828415.1:36304-49171 GCA_009831015.1 Picea engelmannii | reverse complement strand
TGTATTTCCAATAATCAAATTTGTTTTAGTGTAATTATCACCTTGAGTGGGAAAAATTTGTAATCATGAAACATTTTAATTGAGTATTATCCTCAAATTTGTGTTGAATAATCAATGTGAGGGTAGTGACAAATTTGTATAAGGTTATAACCCAAGGTAGTTGAACAATCTAGGGTAGATAAAAGGATTGAGGGATTGGAAGGCCAAGGGCCATGAACACATGTATAAATGGAATCATTGCAACCAAACAAATGATATTTTCTCTAGCATTGTAAGCTATCTTAAAGTAGACTTGGCTGTGGATATTCCCTCCTCTCCTAGTTCTCTTGGTATTTGTGGGCATGGATAGTATAAATTGTGGACTATTATCTTGATACAATGTTTATTCTCACTTATTTTATACTTGCTAATGTATGATATGAAACATGGAGCTTCCTAGTGGCTTAGAATCTTTGATTACTCATATACATTAGTAGTAGACTATTATCTCTTGTGATATATGACTAATATTATTTCATTTTGGCTTGCTAGTTTCACAACAGGGAACTCTTCCTAGCAATTCTATCATTCTAGTTCCTCAAGGAGTTAGGGGGGTCTAATTTGAGTCCATTCATAGTGGGAGCAATGGATTATTTCTATGGCTATCAATTACATTAATAACCCTAATTACCACTCCTATCTAGGATTTAATTAGTTGCATTGCATATTGGATTATTGCACTGCATGTTAATTACATTACATTTCATACCCAAATTATGGTAGCTAGTCTATAACCAAAGGGTGTTCCATTTCAATAGAGGAAGATCTAACTAATCCCTTTCATTGGGTAAGCTTGTGAATTTGACAGGGGACATTTGTCCATGTCAACGAGACCTGAGCCCAGGAACGAGTTTCTAGATTAAGACTATGACCTAATCTCAAGACAAAGGCCCGAGCTCAAGATTAGGATCAAACCTTTGATTAGGACCTTGATTTCTTAACTAGAGTTCAAGACAACAAATTGAGATTACTAGGACTAGGAGCTTTCCTAAGCTGAGAGTTGGGATTTTTTTTAATTAATAATTTTGGCTTATATCTCTTATGAACTTTCAATACAATCTTTTTACCCCAATAATAACATTTGTGTAATAAATTTTGACCAACAAATATTTTTTCAACCACATTTGTAATGCCCATTTTAACATATTTTTCAACTTAAAACTGCGTTATTATCAATAATTTCAACATGGATTTTGATGGGTCTTTAAAACTATATTGCATTATCTATTTCAACTTGAATCATTTTTAACCTAATTTTCAATCTCGTCAAATTTTCAAATAAAAAAAAATTGAAATATTGCTCAAACATAAATGTTGGAAAACTTTTTTATAAGCAATTTCAACATGTCTTTGAGGCATAAAAATAGTACTTTTTCAATCAGTTTGTGTCGAAAACAAAACTTACGATTGTCGTTATTAGTCCCTGCCGAAGGCGTAGAGGGACTATAGCGACCGATAATTCGTTGACTTCGTATTAATATGTCCTTTGGCTATAAATTTTTGTATCATCTATATTGTTCGAACTAGAGAACTACAAAAATTATTTTTTATATAATAAAAAAAACCTTATATATCATCATCTCATTGGAGAATAGATTCAAAGTCTTATTGTCAGCTTCACTATTCCCAATGTTTTAAATGTTTAGATATCCAAAGTTTTGAGCATCGACGCTCTTTTTTAATTTTTATATTTTTATTGAAATGTTTACATATCGAAACTTTTGTGCATCGACGCTCTTTTTTAATGTTTTTATTATTTCTATTTTTATTGAAATGTTTACATACTGAAAGTTTTGAGCATTGACACTTTTTTTGAGTTACTTGAATAGGCCCAACAACTTAAATGTTTACATAGCGCGAGGCCCTTAAACATGCATGAAAACTTAAATTCTTACATAGCTCGAGGCCCTTAAACAAGCCCGACAACCTTAAATGTTTACTTAAATAGGCCTGTCACAATACATTTTTCCTCGAATTTTTCCATACAATGATTCAGTGAATTTGGATAATATTATTGTCCACCACCACTCGCATAGCCATCATATGTTTCATACTTATTCTATGCTTGGAATGCAATTTAGTCATCATTGAAGATACATATATTGTTTACAGGTTCATTGGTTGTTGCTTGTTCGCTGGTTTGTTGGTTCGTTGGTTACTGCTTTTTGTTGTTTGGTTCAACTTTGCAAGGTTGAGGTATTGCACCTGTAGTTGGACCTGTTGGTGCTTGCTGCTTGCTTTTGTTTGGTTCAACTTTGCAAGGTTGAGGTACTGCACCTGCATTTGGACCTGTTGGTGCTTGCTACTTGCTTTTGTTTGCTTCAACTTTGCAAGGTTAGAGTCCGACACCCACAGTTGGAGCTATTTTTTCACTTTGCAGGGTTCAAGTCCTGCACCCACAATTGGACCTGTGATTTTTTCGTTCATCATTGACGAGTGAGTTTTGATACCATAGTTTCATTTGTATTCGTTCTTTGTTGTTTACTGTTTACAATTTGCAAGTAAGAATGTTTAAGTATTTCCACTCGCATGGTCATCATATCTTTCATATTTCTTTTATGCTTGGAATGCAATTTAGTCATCATTGAAGTTACATATATTCTTTACTGGTTCATTGGTTGCTGCTTGTCACTGGTTCGTTGGTTTCTACTTCTTGTTGTTTGGTTCAATTTTGTAGGGTTGAGGTCCTGCACTTGCAGTTGGACCTGTTCATGCTTGCTCACTGGTTTGTTGCTTGCTCCTTGCTTTTGTTTTCTTCGACTTTGCAAGGTTGGGGTCCTGCACTGGCAATTGGAGCTGTTTTTTGCACTTTGCAGGGTTCAAGTCCTGCACTCGCAATTGGGCCAACGGTTCTGTTGTTCATCATTGACGAGTAAGTTTCAATACCATACTTTCATTAGTATTCGTTGTTTACTGTTCTCTTTTTTCATTTTGCAAGTAAAGTTGTTCAAGTATTTATTCATCATTCTTATCCTGCAGAATTTCCATAGAGTTTGGCATATCTTTTTCTCCTACTCTTAAATTTTCCTCTGATTTTTTCCTCAGGCTCTGCACCATGTGCATGCCAATGTCGTCTGCGCAATTCTAACTATCATTTTTTCTAGCATTACAAATCCCGGTCCTTTGCCGTATGTGTCGAAGTGAAAATCTAATGCCTCAATTGAACAAGGAATTCTTCATCCTTCGCACCTTGCCCTCAATGATATTCCCAGCTTGCCTGAGAATGAGTACCTACCTATCCCGTACGGGAATCGAACCCATGTCTTTCGCATGAAAAATATGATGTTAATCTTGTTGCCTTTGTAGGATGTTCTTGTAGAAGAAAATTGTAGGTAGGTGTAGAAGGGATAGGTATGGTACAACGGTGGCTAAGCTGCAACAAAATTGCACAAAATTGGCATATATTTCCCTCCTGCTTTAAAATTTTTCTCCAATTGTTTTCTCCAAACTCTGAACCATACCTACATGCCTTTGCAAAATGTTCTTGTAGAAGAAAAAGATGCTGAGATGGTGCTAGAAAGAGTAGTTTTCCGTGGATTGCAAATTGCAATATTCAATCTTTATGTCGCTATGCGTGCAACATTGCTAACATAATGAATGTTTTTTCAAATGCATTACACCATTTACATTCGAACGAAACCATTATCATTCTAGGAGACTTCAGTGTTGACATGCTACAAAATAGTGCCATAAAAAAAGAATTGGAAAACTACATGTGCAATTACAATCTCTTCTTTCTTTTGGTTAAGATAAAACATGTACAAAACACACTTATTGACCATATATGGTGAAATGTGCCCATATCACAATACAACCTCTTTATCTTATACACAAATTGGTCTGACCATGATACAATTTGTCTTGTACTTGAATTATGAAATATACATCAAACATATTACAAAATTATATTTCCATGTTTCAAAGCATATCTGGATACTTTGTTGCACAAAACCAAATCATTCAGCTAGGACCATCCAACTTCTTAATATTTTTTGGCTTGTAATATATTTTGGCCAGGAAAAATTCTATATAACCACAACCATGGATCAAGAAAAACAAAGGTTCATGCTTCTAACTATATCTTTTATTCTATTCCTTTGATTCTCATTTACTGTATGTACATATTACTTGTTTTCCCTTACATACCATCTTACATTCATGTTCATTGTATTTTGTGTGCTCCCACATTGAAACAAATAGAATAACTGGAGAAGACAAAGGACTCTTAACCACAAATGTAGAAGAGGAGATACAAAGGTCTATGCTTCTACTCTTATTTCATATTCCATTGTTTTGTATTTCATTTATTGTCTGTATATTTGTTCTATTGCTTTGCACCTAATTTATTGTATGTAAATACTGTGTATCTTCCTACATAATAACTTATCTTGATGTCAATTGTATTTTTTGTGCTGCTACATTGAAATAGGCCTGGCAGCTTAAATCTTTACATAGCGTGAGGCCCTTAAACATGCCTGAAAAATTAAATGTTTACATAGCGTGAGGCCCTTAAACAGGCATGGCAACCTTAAATGTTTACTTAAATAGGCCTGTCACAATACATTTTTCCTCGAAATTTTCTATAAAATGTTGCAGTGAATTTGGATAATAATGTTGGCCATCGTCACTCGCATAAACATCATATGTTTCATACTTCTTCTATGCTTGGAATGCAATTTAGTCATCATTGAAGATACATATATTGTTTACTGGTTCATTGATTGTTGCTTGTTCATTGGTTCGTCGGTTGTTGCTTGTTGTTGTTTGGTTCAACTTTGCAAGGTTGAGGTCCTGCACCTGCAGTTGGACCTATTGGTGCTTGCTTCTTTCTTTTGTTTGGTTCAACTTTGCAAGGTTGAGGTCGTGCACCTACATTTGGACCTGTTGGTGCTTGGTGCTTGCTTTTGTTTGCTTCAACTTTGCAAGGTTGGAGTCCTGCACCCACAATTGGAGTTGTTTTTTCACTTTGTAGGGTTCAAGTCCTGCACACACAATTGGACCTATGATTCTGTCGTTCATCATTGAAAAGTAAGTTTCAATACCATAGTTTCATTTGTATTCGTTCTTTGTTGTTTACTGTTTACAATTTGCAAGAAAGAATGTTTATGTATTTCCACTCGCATGGTCATCATATGTTTCATATTTATTTTATGTTTGGAATGCAATTTAGTCATCATTGAAGATACATATATTCATTACTTGTTCACTAGTTCGTTGGTTGCTTCTTCTTGTTGCTTGGTTCAATTTTGCAGGGTTGAGGTCCTGCACCTATAGTTGGACCTGTTCATGCTTGCTCACTGGTTTGTTGCTTGCTCCTTACTTTTGTTTTCTTCGACTTTGCAAGGTCCTGCACTAGCAGTTGGAGTTATTTTTTGCACTTTGTAGGGTTCAAGTCCTGCACTCGCAATTGGGCCTACGGTTCTGTCGTTCATCATTGACGAGTAAGTTTCAATACCATACTTTCATTAGTATTCGTTGTTTACTGTTCACTTTTTTCATTTTGCAAGTAAGAATGTTTAAGTATTTATTCATCATTCTTATCCTGCAGAATTTCCATAGAGGTTGGCATATCTTTTTCTCCTGCTCTTAAATTTTCCTCTGTTTTTTTCCTTAAGATCTGCACCATGTGCATGCCAATGTCATCTGCACAACTGTGACTATCATTTTTTCTAGCATTACAAATCCTGGTCCTTTGCCGTATGTGACTAAGTGAAAATATAACGCCTCAATTGAACAAGGAATTCTTTAGCCTTCACACCTTTCCCTCAATGATATTCCCATCTTGCCTGAGAATGAGTACCTACCTATCCCGTACGGGAATCGAACCTGTGTCTTTCACATGAAAAATATGATGTCAAGATTGTTGCCTTTGCAGGATGTTCTTGTAGAAGAAAACTGTGGGTAGGTGTAGAAGGGCTAGGTATGGTACAACGGTGGCTGCAACAAAATTGCACAAAATTGGCATATCTTTCCCTCCTGATTTTAAATTTTGCTCCAATTTTTTTCTCCAAACTCTGAACCATACCTACATGCTTTTGAAAAATGTTCTTGTAGAAGAAAAAGATGTTGAGATGGTGCTAGCAAGAGTAGTTTTTAGTGGATTGAAAATTGCAATATTCAATCTTTATGTCGCTTTGCGTGCAACATTGCTAACATAATGATTTTTTTTCAAATGCATTACACCATTTACATCCGAATGAAACCATTATCATTCTAGGAGACTTCAGTGTTAACATGCTACAAAATAGTGCCATAAAAAAAGAATTGGAAAACTACATGTACAATTACAATCTCTTCTTTCTTTTGGTTAAGATAAAACATGTAAAAACACACTTATTGACCATATATGGTGAAATGTGCTCATATCACAATACAACCTCTTTATCTTATACACAAATTGGTCTGACCATGATACAATTTGTCTTGTACTTGAATTATGAAATATACATCAAACGTATTACAAAATTATATTTCCATGTCTCAAAGCATATCTGGATACTTTGTTGCACAAAACCAAATCATTCAGCTAGGACCATCCAACTTCTTAATATTTTTTGTCTTGTAATATATTTTGGCCAGGAAAAATTCTATATAACCACAACCATGGATCAAGAAAAACAAAGGTTCATGCTTCTAACTCTATCTTTTATTCTGTTCCTTTGATTCTAATTTATTGTATGTACATATTACTTGTCTTACCTTACATACCAGCTTACATTCATGTTCATTGTATTTTGTGTGTTCCCACATTGAAACAAATAGAATAACTGGAGAAGACAAAGGACTCTTAACTACAAATGTAGAAGAGGAGATACAAAGGTGCATACTTCTACTCTTATTTCATATTCCATTGTTTTGTATTTCATTTATTGTGTGTATATTTGTTCTACTGCTTTGCACCTAATTTATTATAAGTAAATACTGTGTATCTTCCTACATAATAACTTATCTTCATGTCAATTGTATTTTCTGTGCTGCTACATTGAAATAAATAGAACTGTATTTATTTTTTTACATGTCTTTCTACATACCAACTTACCTTCATGTCCATTGTATTTTCTGCATTGCTACATTGAAAGAAGCATATTAGTTGGACAAGAGGATGAAATCTTATATGCCACCATAGAGGAAGCTGAAGTACAATCTTCAAAAAGGTATACAAATTGTGATAGTAAATAAAACACACAAAACGAGTAGGTGGATAAAATATTGGACTAGAAAACGATGATTTGGCAATAATGGGGTTTTGTTGAGACTTTTCGCTTCCGAAAATTGCCCTCCCCTTTTCTATTTTCCCACTCTCTATTATCCCTTGTTTTTCCCTCTTCTATACTTAATCGAATTCCCCTTTGTTTCCCCCCTCTACTTTCCCTTTCTGGTTTCTTTATTTAGTCATTTTTTCGAAAATGTCTAGGTGCGTGGGTTGGCGGACTCATGGGTTCACATTTATACTCATACTTCTATATCATGAGTCCGAACGACGACTTCCTCATTCCATAGTTAGCCATTTTTTCGATCACGGGTTCTCAGGCTGGCGAGCTCAAAATTGCGCTTCTATTGTTCAGTGCACTCCAAACAACACCCAAAGTTCTGCGATATACAAATTGATAGCCGAACTCCCAGGTTGTCGGGCTCAAGACTGCGATTCCATTCTCCCATGAACTGCAAACAACTTTCGGGGTTTCGTGATATATAGATTGGCCTCTTGACTCCCTCATCATGTCATGTTTTGTGTTACACATTTTTGCACTCAAAATTTTCGTGGAATACAATTTGACCATCGGGTCCTCATGTTTCCTGAGTATCCCTTGACACCCTATTTCATATTCCATCTCGTTCGAGCTTGTATGTGACATCCAAAACAATTATGAACAATGTACAATGCATATGCTTATTTAGTCGTTCTGATGTTCATGTACACATGCTTGCATTAGAAAAAGTTGGACGAGTGACATGGGCATGAGTAGTCAATCATCGCAAACAACAATGCCAAAGGTAAATATTCATACATTGTGCTCTTTCTATGTTTACCAAACAAATATCCTGATCTATTTATTCATCTATGCTATGATAAATATGTTGATGTCATCTGCAACACATGCTTTGCAGTTCACAAGAAGTATCGGCGAGTGCAAGTGAAACACCCAACATAGTGCAAGCTCCGAAGACTAAGAGGTATGGTTACATAACTCTAACTTGCATACTTCATCCAAGTTGTGTGTCTACTTGTACTTTTATGCCAAAAACAAACAAAACAAAAAAATGGTGTAGACTACCATTCACATTACTTTTTCTGTTAAAAAAATGTCACCAGATCTAAACTTATAACACCCAATATACTATCGATAGAAGGCTTGAATAGCCGCCAAAATGGAAAAGTGTTCATCGGGGACATAATGGTCATGTATAGAACCTACTTAGACAAGGAAAACAAAACTATATGCATTGTGCATGCTGACATGACAAACAACTAAGCCATGATGACAGTCACATTGACTATCCCTACACAACTTATCTAGAAACATGCAGAAAAGATCTTGCCAAGTAATGGGATATCCATTACAAATTTTAATATATTGCTAAAAATAGTATATGACTGTGGTGATTGTGATCAGATTGTATCGCTCAATGAAACAAGTATTGTGGAAAAAATTCCCATGATTTGTTCAGAATATTGTTTCATACCAGACACAACAATCAACCAACTTGCATAGAGCAATGACAGTTACCCAATCAAAACCATTGGTGCAACTGTCACACTCACGAGAAAAGTTGGCTCACAACACATTCTCCATATAAAATATGGAGAGTCAGACAATGACAAGGAAATGGTACCTTTCTCCATATCCAGTTTTGTCCTTTACTTTCACATGTTCATGTATCTCAATTATGTTACACAACCATTACACTATTCCATGTTGCAGCTGCAATTGTTCAACACCTATTCAAATTTTTTTTCATCAATGGAACAACAATTGCATAAAGGGAAATTTCCACTTATTCTCTTCAAAAATATAACAAAGAAAATAGATGTTAAAGAAAGGATCTTTCGCACAACCCAAGAAACATTTGTAACAGAATTGCGAACATACATACTACAGGATCTCAAGAAACTAACCAGCTCGACAACTGTTGTGCGTATACATCTACAATTCCATCCACACTTTGCTCATAAAAATTTCCTTGATCAATTTCCTGTAGCTTTTTTGTTGCATAATTGTATATTATATTGTTCAATATATTAACTACTATGCTCACGTGCGCAGGTTGAGGGTGTTTTAGTTGCAGCGAATGCGTACTCGACCCCCTTCGAGCATGTATGTGCCAAATGAAACTCTCCCGCTTCTACCTCTGCTTTCATAAATGATGGCACAATTGATTGCCTACGATGCAGTAAAAAATTCCCTTACATATATAGACATTGCCTCAACGCTGCCATCTGAACCCTCAACAACACAATTGTACATTGTACAATTAGACAACCTCTGTTACAAGATGTGCTTCTTGGGTTAGAAGAATTTCCATACAAAGTATACCTATAGAAAAAGGAAAACAATTTCTACATGTTACGCGACTTTCGTGTCCATAGAAAATTTACATTAAATGACGACAATGCCATACTGCATATCAGATGAACCAAAAAAAAAAAAAAAATCATATCAAGCATTGATAGAAAACAAAACAATATCATTTGTATCTGTCCATGCTACCCAATGAGGATATGAATAGAGTTTTGCAGTTCCATGCCAAATTGAACTCGAAGCGCATAATATTGTTCAATCCAGGAATGAGAAGCATGAGGACATACCTCATACAAAGTATCCAACTGTGAATAAATCAGCTCCATCCTTTGAGCCGTCAAAATGGCTTGCTCCTATGAATGGAACCATCAAGAATTTTCAATAATATTGTGAATTTGGCATTGTTTAAACTCCATTAAGTTAAATGCTGACACTCTTATCCAGAACTAGTAATGTTAGAACATTGTCAGGTCAACGTGATCTTGGTTCATAGTGATATCAAAAGAAAATGTTCATAGTGATCTTGGTTCATGGTAATATAGTAAGCGAAAAATTTATTGGTGACCATTTGGGGATTTGGTTATAGATGGGATACAATGCCCAATCTCTACTGATTTTGTGTTGTCTTGTGTTTGGCAGACTTTTGTTCATGTGCTTTCGTGTTGTATTTCAAGGTTCTCATGGGCCTGGGTTTTGAATTATGGTTGGATGATACATTCATGATATTAGTGGTTTTTCTATGATCTTAAAGAATATACAAGACCTTCTTTGCCTTTTAATGTAAGCTCCGTGAAGCAAATGTAATATGTAGTTCATTTTAGCACTTTTGCTTGATCGTTGAAATTACCAAAATTCATCTTTGATAATATTTTGAGATAAAATGATATATGTTATGTGAAGTCCAATGGAACTATGATATCAACCACAGAAAATTAGAATTCAAATTCGTCGTTGTTATACTTACGATGAAGTTGGAAGTACAAGAATTTTACTTGAACATCCCAAAATTGATTTTTTTGTAGCTTTTAGATGCTTCTCTTATGAAAACACATCTTGGAAAGTATAACCATGACTCACTTTCTCCATTCCTTGATTGAAGAGCATGTTCACTTGTATAATGCACTTTATAGTTATTGTTAAGACCATCAATGGAGCTTTGTTAAGACCAATTTATGCTGCCAAAAATTGCCCCCCCTTTCTTTTTCCCCTCTACTTTCCCTTTCTTGTTACTTAGTCATTTTTCAAAAAATGTCTAAGTGCACGGGTTGGTGGATTCACGCGTTCAAATTTCCAATGATTCTTTTATATCACGAGTCCAACTGACCGCTTCCTCGTTTCATACTCAACAACTTTTTCGATCATGGGTTCCCCGCTAGGCGGGCTCAACAATGAGCTTCCATTGTTCTGCCCCCTACAAACAACACCCAAACTTCCCTGATATACAAATTGACAACCAAATTCCCCTTTCTTTTTCTCCTTTACTTTCCCTTTCTGGTTACTTAGTCATTTTTCCAAATATGTCTCATGCTTTTATATCACGAGTCCGACCGACCACTTCCCCATTCCATACTTGGCCTCTATTTCCATCACCGGTTCCTGGATAGGATTTCTCAACATTGTTCTTCCATTGTTCCACGACCTACAAACAACACCCGGAGTTCCACGATATGAAAATTGAGCACCGAAGTCTGTCATCATGACCTATTCTGTGTTACACATTTTGCATTCAAAAGTTCAGAGACATGAAATTTGACCATCGGGCCCTCACGTCTCCTGAGTATAAATTGTGACCCTATTTTGAAGCCCGACCAACCGCTTTCCATACTTGGACATTTATTGGAATCTCTTTCGCAGGTTGGAGGGTTCACAAAATTTCCAATGCTTAATCGCTCTTCACCATCCGCGCCACCTTCACACTTCTTTATAGATATGCAATTATTAAGCTTTAATGCTAATAGCTCATTATGAATGAACCATTAAGATTGTCATTAATTCCCAAAAGGATGGAGGAGATCTGTCATTAATACGAATTAAACCAATATTTGTGGAGGGTTGTATTATCCCTTTCGAGTGTTCATTTCAAGCATCATGTAATCTCTTTCGCGTGTCGCTCGGTTGGTGGCTTCAAGAAATCTCCAATCCTTAATCGCTCTTCGCCGTCATCGCCACCTTAGTACTTTTTGATAAGTATGCAATTAGTAAGCTTTAATGGTAACAACTCACTATGCAGGAATCGTAGAAATTGTCATTAATCAGCAAAAGGCTCAAGGAGATCTCCCATTGATACACATTAAACCAAGATTTGAGGAGGGTTATATTATCCCTTCTGAATGTTCATTTCAAACATCATCTGGAGCAAATAGACATTCTCGTTAACTTATGGTAGTAGTTTGAAATAATTTCTGTCCAAATACAATAAACACCTTCGGGCATGATGACCAGAACTTCCAGTGGTCCAGGGCATATTATTACTACTTATCTCCTTTTTCCCAGAAGCAAAGAAGGAGATGGTCCCTTGGTGCGCCGAGAGATATATTTCAAGCCAAAGAATTCCAAGGCAACCCCCCCTCCTTAGACAACCCCCTTACATTGATGGTCGTCGCAAAGGTTGATGCGGTCGATTTCGAGCCTGAAGAAGATGATCTGATGGATGATGGCAATGCAGACGTTGTTCCCACTCCTGCGCCCAAATTGAAATCCACCATAACGGGGGGCACTTCCCAGCTCAACTATGGCGTCTCTAACAAGACCAAAGGAAGGGATTTCATAAAAGAAACCAATGTTGAACGCAATAGCCACTTTGCAGCTCAAGAGTTTGAGTCTCTCGAATCGGATGGCAATCCTCGCCCTTAGAGATGTATCCCTTCCTTTCATTTTTAGGGTTTTGGATTTGTCCTTGGTGCAGGATGTGTCCCTAAAGTCTTTGACTGTAAGGAAATGGTCTCTTGGTGCGTCGAGAGATATATTTCAAGCCAAAGAGTTATTCAATTGCGGGACCACTCTCTTGTTCTCTAGATATACAATTAACATCTTAGGAGGCGAGGACCATAACTCCTAGTGGTGCAAGGCATATTCCTACTACTCATCCCCTTCCACCTAGAATGAAGTAATTTGGATGTCTTGAATTGATCGTGCAACCTGTGTCCCTGAAGTCTTTTCCTATAAGGAGGTGGTCTTTTGGTCCCCTTCTACCTAGAACGAAGTAATTTGGACCTCTGGAATTGATCGTCCAGGATGTGTCCCTAAAGTATTTGATTGTAAGGAGGTGGTCTCTTAGTGTGTCCACACTTTCAATTTCAGGCTCTTA
>ML828415.1:14629-36084 GCA_009831015.1 Picea engelmannii | reverse complement strand
TGGCCGCGTTGGCTGGGGCCGTGGATGTTTCCCCGTAGGGGTTTTACCACGTGAAAACATCGGTGTGTTGATCTTTGATTTGGTTATGTGAGTGGTTACTGAAGGTGTTCGTCCTCTATTGGAATACCTGTGTTGTCGAACACTTACGCTTGCCCTAAAACATTTTTTTTCTTCTTCCTCAAGGGAAGCTTGTGAGAACTATCAATTTTACAGTGAGGAGGGTTCTTATCTCCTCTCGTGTTTGAAGAATTATGGGTTTCTTTCTTATTGGGGTGGGCCATTGGAGCAATGCTCCAAGATGTCATACTCTTGGAAGTGGTAGTTGAGGATTGAAAACTCTTCTCATCAGGGCCTTTCACCTATTGGTTGTATAATTCAGTGGTGCTTTGCAATGCCTCTAGGTCGCCAACGTTAGTAGTAGGAGTGTTGTTGACCTGTTTCAATCCAAAGAATTATTGCACCACGAAACCACTCTCCTATTTCTTTGTCACCTCAGGTCTTTCGTAATATGTTGAGATTTTTGCAACCAACATTGAACTTTAGAGGAGAAGACTGCAAGGAGTTCCTAAAAAATCATGATAATCAATTTTGTATGCATGTTCAATAGCTTGTCGATGGCTCCTGCATGTTGTCACACTAGATGAACAACAAAAAATGGTATGCGTGTTTTTTTTTTTTTTTTGTAACTCCTCTACCTGTATTTATGACAAATATCTTCAATGCTTCGGTGCAAAGATCTCAGTCCAATGTCTATGGATACATATATATTACCCACTATTGTTTTTATAGATTTACTATTAAAAAATTGCCTTGGAATCTTGGTTGGTGCTTCTTTGCTGGATTTAACACCTCTTCTTATTTGCATGGTTCGATAGTCTTGTAATTCTTAAATATTGTATTGACTCAAGTAATTTGATCAAATATGGAGCATTGAACAATTATATGACAATGCATTGTGTCGATCACATGAGGCTTCTATGGAAACGTAAATGAATTTCACATAGTTTCAAACCAACATTCAATTCCATTTGTAATGAAGATAGAACATAGCAACACTAATTCACGATGCGAGAGTTGGGGCCCCTCCCAAGAAGTTTCATTCTCATCTCAACCTTATTGAGCGAATGATCTCTTATTTCCCTCTCGCTTCCTTGATTCCTTTACTCCAAAAGGAAAAAAATTATTGGTTGTCCATCCCATGGCCTCTATTTGAGCACTTTTACTTTATTAATGAAATTACCAAATTTCTTCTTCACAAATATTTTGAAAATAAATAAATGATATATGCTAGCTGAAGTCAAATGGGGCTATAAAATCAACCACAATATTAAAATTCAAGTTCGTCGTTGTCATACTTATGGTCAAGTTGACCGTACAATATGTTTATTTCTAGATATGCAATTATTAAGATTTAATGCTAACAACTCATCATGCAGGAAGTTTAATACTTAAAATAATATTTCAAGGCATTAAACAATGTATCAAGAATACAATTACTCCCACAAGTTACAATAAAAACAAATCTTCAACAAGGCATTTTCTCACACCCTTTTTAATGATACAAGCACAATAGAAAATGAGTAACTGGATAAAATATTGGACTAGAAAATGATGATTTTGCAACAATGGGGCTTGTTTGAGACCAATTCCTGCTTACAAAAATTTCCCTCCACTTTTCTATTTTCCCACTCTCTTTTATCCCATTCTTTTCCCTCTTCTATACTTGACCAAATTCCCCTTTCTTTTCCCCCTCTACTTTCTCTTTCTGGTTACTTAGTCGCTTTTCTGAAAGTGTTTAACTGCATGGGTTGGCAGACTCACAGGTTCACATTTGCACTCATGATTTTATATCACGACTCCGACCAACCGCTTCCCCATTCCATACCTAGACACTTTTTCAATCGTGGATTCCCGGGAAGGTGGGGTCTATATTGCACTTCCAATGTTCTGTGACCTACAAACAACACCCAGACTTCCGTGATATGAAAATTGACTGCCGGACTCCCAGATCATCCCCTCTTTCGTGTTACACATTTTGCACTCAAAAGTTCTGAGACATACAATTTGACCGTCGGGGCCTCACATCTCCTGGGGAACCCTTGTCACCCTATTTTGAAGCCTGTCCGACCACTTTCCATACTTGGCCATTTCTTGGAATCTCTTTCGTGGATTGTCGAGTTGGCAGGTTCAGGAAATCTCCAATTCCTAATCATTATTTCCTGTGCCCGCCACCTTCGCACTTCTTGCCAAGTATGAAATAACTGAGGTTTAATGATAACAACTCATCACGCAACAACTGTAAATATTGTCATTAATGAGAAAAAAGCTCGAGGAGATAGTCACACTGACTATCCCTACACAACTTGTCCAGAAACATGCAGAAAGATCTTGCCAGGTAATGGGATATCTATTAAAAATTTCAATATATTAGCGAAAATGAGTCATACCGACCGTTTCCCTATTCCATACTTAGCCACTTTTTCGTTTGCGGGTTCCTGGACAGGCGGGCTCAAGATTGTGCTTCCATTGTTCCACAACCTGCAAAAAACACTCGGAGTTCCGCGATATACAAACTGACCGCTAGACTGCCCCATCATGCCCTCTTCCATTTTACGCATTTTGCACTCAAAAATTTCAAGACATACAATTTGACCGTTGGGCCCTCACCTCTCCTGAGTATCCCTTGTAACCCTATTTTGAAGCTCGACCGACCATTTTCCATACTTAGCCATTCCTTAATTGTTGTTCCCCATCCCTGCCATCTTTGCACTTGTTTCTAAATATGAAATTAGTAATATTTAATGCTAACATCTCATCATTTAGGAACCGTAACAATTTCCATTAATGAGCGAAAGGCTCGAGGAGATCTCCCATTAATACACATTAAACCAAGATTTGTAGAGGGTTATATTATCCCTTCCTAGTGTTCATTTCAAACATCATGGAATGTCTTTCGCGGGTCGTCGGGTTAGCAGGTTCATGAAATATCCAATCCTTAATTGCTCTTCATCGTACTTGTTGTTAGAATCCTATAATCATAGGTAACCCGATTCTTTAGTTGTTATTTGGTGTTGCCCCGTGATGAAGACATCTGGCTTGCTAGTCTCTCAATTATTTTCATTTCCCCTCCATCCATTTCGCCCGATCCTCCATCACCCTGTTGCATTTTTCATCCACCACTGTGCCCCTCTCTCCCTTGCCCATTTGTCCCGTTGACCACAGCTCGCCCGCCACTCGTCCCTGCATGAATAAATGAACTTAGGATAATAATCGAATAATATTAAAGGGTTAGTGACATTTTTTAATGCTTGTTAGCCTAATAAAGTTTTTTTGAGAGGATATGTTAGTAATAAAATTTAGTATAATTAGTTTAATTAAATAGGCTAGACTAGTTAAATAATCCATTAATTAATTAATTAATTAATTAATTAATAAGTAATTTAGTTAGTTAATACATAGGTTAGTGTTTTATTAATCCAAACATTAATTAAAAAATAAATGAAAACATTAAAACATAATAAAAAACAAATTAAATAAAAAAGAAAACATATAAAATACATAAAACATAAAACATAAAACATAAAACAAAAACACTTAACATAACAAATTTTATAAACAAAACAAAAAATTAAAAATTAAAAAACCAAAATAACACCTATACTAAGTTTTCCTACCCACCCCCAACTTCACACATACTTTCCCCAAATCAATTTAAATCAACGGACGTGAAAAATTCCCCCCCCCCTTGTCATCCGAAACTTAATGCCTGGGGGGCCCGATATGGGTTGTATTATAAAACCATCCCCGGACAGGTGTCGGATTTACATTCCAGTGGACCCTCCCCCCCCCTCCCAAACCGCTTACCACCTCGAGGGGGGGGTCCGGAATACCACCTATCCAAAAAAAAAAAACCGCTTTTCCCAAATTTCGCCCATTTTTGCATGTTCAGCATGTCATCTTCTGAGGGCAATTCTGGGCTAAAGGAGACATATTTTAAAAAACCAAGAGAGACTTTTGTTCAAAACGGGTTGAAGAACAAAAAACACTTCCATATTTTTCAAAGGTGCCACCAGTTGGGAGAATCAAAGCTGTCTTTCAGCCTCATTTTTCAGATTTTTGGTTTTCCTGTTACAGTCTCGATTTTGCAGAAGCTGTTTCGGCGAGCTTGAGGTGAATTTGGAGAAAAAAAAAAGAGGTTTTTGTCCGCAAAATACTCATATACAATCAAATCCTTCATTTTTTTCCCAAGTATCATATTTGAAGATAAAAATGTGTCTTTTCGGACCCCTTTTTTGCAGAAATTCGGCCCGTGTTTAATGGCGGACAGTTCAATATTTTTGGGGATTTGTTGCTATTTTTAGCAGAGGTAGTTGAAATCAACCTCTTGAGCCTGAAGAGAGTCGGTTTATATATTGTAACAAGGAAAATGTGGATGGGGGGATTGCGTATTTATTCATTCCCAACCCTTAAGGGGATACTTTGTAACATTCTAGATGATCTACCATAAATAATAAGGCATGGTTCACAGGATTCCTGCGTGAGACTTCTTGGTGATGTTTTTTCTCTGCGTAAATGTTTTCTTACTTTGTAATTCCATATATGTATCTCTCTATCTCATCAAGTAAAATAAATACTAAGAGAAAAATTTGTTTAATTACACTCTGTCTCTGCCTTTTTAATGATCTTCATGTTTTCTTCTAAAGTTAAGCACATGAATTCTTAGTTTCTCCTCTGCTTGATGGACCTGTAATATTTTCTTCTCATCCATTCCACTTGATTCCATCAGATCCAATGGTCTTGTTTTCTTGCCCTATGGATAAGATCTTATTATGCCTGAGATAGATCCTTGATTTGACATATAGATCCCATGGCCCAATGGAAATCATATCTCTCAATCTCTCAAATATTACAAACTTCAAAATCCAAACTCTGAAACCATTAGCTAGCCTAATATCCTATTCCAAACAAATCTAAATTTGACAGAGAGATCCCTCTTTGAGTCTTGGAGGGCTAGATCCAAGACTCGGAGTGGTTTAGATGTTGCCTCTGTGACTGCCTTCACAGCCTTTGGCAAATTACAGAGTGTTAGCACTTGCCACCTTCACACTTCTAAGTATGCAATTACTAAGCTTTAATGCTAACATCTCATCATGAAGCAACCATAGAGATTGTCATTAATAAGCAAGAGGCTCGAGAAAATATCCCACTCACATGCATTGGACCAAGATTTGGGGAGGGTTATATTATCCCCTCCAACTGTTCATTTCAAACATCATTTGGAGCAAATAGACGTCCTCGTAAACTTATGGCAGCAGCTCGACAACAGTTCTGTGGAGATACAGTGAAAATCTTTGGGTGTGAGGACTCAGACTTCCACTGGTCCAGGGCATACTCTTACTACTCATCCCCTTCCTCCCAGAACGAAGTAATTTGGAACTATGGAATTTCTCGTGCATGATGTGTACCTGGAGTTTTTGACTGTAAGGAGGTGGTCTCTTAGTGCAGTGAGAAATATATTTCAGGACAAATAATTATTCCACTGCGGGACCACCCTCATGTTTCTTTGTCACCTCATGTCTTCCACAAGATGTTAATATTTCTGGAGCCAACATTGACCTTCATAGGAGAAGACTGCAAGCAGTTCCTAAAAAAGAATGATAACGGGTTGGACCTCTTTCCTGAGTTCCTGGAAGACCCGACGAAAGTTCTTGAAGATATCACAAGGTTGTAGGTTAGTTCATTTAGAAATCCATTTTGGGAAATTTCCTGGTTATTTACAAGAATAACAGGACATGAATCCACAACAAGTATTTCCCCCATGATTCTTTATATTTTGTATTTCATAGTCAAGGAACAAGCCATTTTTTATTGGGGGAAGATAATTTCCATTGAAATATGTTCCCAATTGTCACAATTCAAAGAGGAGAAGAAATTTTATGTCATCCTACTTGGTTTTCGCGATAGCGCATTGCTGTCTATTTCCAAAACTGTATGTGTCCAAGAAGGTAAACTCTGACTTCGACCCAATAACCTTCTAGTACTAGGCCTTGTGGAGGCACAAGGCCTCCCATTGTTTTTATGAGTTTTTTAATGACTTTGTCTCAGTTTTCAAAGATTTATTGTTAGGAAAGGATGCTCCCTGCATGTTTGACCAGGAAACCAAGTTTTTGGACAGGAAGGGGACACTTGAACAAATGGAGAGTTACAGTGTGATAATGATTTTTTGCTCCAAGGAAAATCCTACTTTCCTTCCATGTCACATTACAAACATAATGTTTTTTACAAAAATAACAAGGCAATACAACTACTGGTTGCATTTTTTCCATGAGAAGAGAAAAAAATAGTTCATTCCTCTGCCTTATAAAGTCGGGGACTTCATGTTTAGGAACATCAACAAGATTGACAAATTCACAAGCCATTTCAACAACTTGAACCTAAGATATGTTGAAAGGCTAAGAGGGTTCAACCCTAATGGGATTTTTTTAGAACATTTACTAGTAGTTGGCTTCATCAATTCTTTTATCCAGACACGCATGAACAAAGACAGAGACAATGGCGACAAAATTCCTGCTACTGATGCTAGTGACCTAGAGACATTACAAAGCACCACTGAATTGTACAAACAATAGGGAAAAGGCCCCGGTGAGAAGAGTGTTCAATCCTCAACTACTACTCCCAAGAGTACGACATCCCAGAGCATCACTCCAACAACCCACCCCAGTAAGAAAGCAACCCAGAATTATTCAAACGAAGGAGGAGATAAGAACCCTCCTCTTGGTAAAATTGATAGTTCTCACAAGCTTCCCATGAGGAAGAAGAGAAAAAACGTTGTAGGCCAAGTGGAAGATCCCGAAATTGAAAGTGAATACATGGAACTTGAGACTGATATGGATAACGTATTCTGCAATGATGATCAACTTGGGAATGAGATCCACCATAGTGCCCTAATGGAAATAGATGAGACCAATTTTTTTTACGAAGATGAATCCTTCGTATTCCAGAGCGCTGTTTTTGACTGCGAATCTAAAAATTTAATTATTGAAAAGAGAGATGTAAGAAATAAGAAAGGGAAATCTCGTTCAGAGATTAACCTTAGGAACATGCATCCATCATAAATCTCCCAACTTCACCGAGCAACCAAAGATTCTCTTGATGATTCCATTGGATGCATTGAGGCGGAGAATGCCAAACTGAAGGACTGACTCAAGGAACTGGAGGAAGCTTTGATTCCTATCCCATTTCTTGCCAGTCCTTTAGCAAAAACCGTGCCTGCCACCCCTGCAGCCAAGTTAAAAGGATCCTCCAACCTCCTCACATCATGTAGAAATCAAGAAAAGAATGGAGATAATTACACAGGCCTGGGAAACATAAAAAAGTATAGCTTCCCTTGGAACGAGGGCACATGCTTTTCATGAACATTTGCAGGCGGATTTAAAAAATGAAGAATGTTTCTATCTAGAGATGGTACTCCCTTTTGGCATCCATGTCGGCAACATGACATATATGAGAAGAAGACAAGAATATCTCCTCTCCCCAAACCGGATCAAACAATTAAATGCATGCTGGAAAGAGAAAGTTAAGAACCTACATCTCATTGTCTCCTAAAGAATATCAAGAAAAGAATGGAGCTAATTACACAGGCCTGGGAAACATAAAAAAGTATAGCTTCCCTTGGAATGAGGGCACATGCTTTTCATGAACATTTGCAGGCGGATTTAAAAAATGAAGAACGTTTCTAACTAGAGATGGTCCTCCCTTTTGGCATCCATGTCGGCAACATGACATATATGAGAAGAAGACAAGAATATCTCCCCTCCCCAAACCGGATCAAACAATTAAATGCATGCTAGAAAGAGAAAGTTAAGAACCTACATCTCATTTTTCAATCATGTGAACAAGCCATATCAAAGAAAGAAGAAGTATTCAGAAAGATGATCGAAATAGACTTAGCCAAAAGTACCAATGAGGTCCAAGACCCCAACTTAATCATCAACTCCTTGTCCTTAACCAAGCAAGCCTTCGATTAACAAGTTGATATTTTTAAGGGGTTTTCCTTACAAAAGTTTTATAGCATCCTTGAATATGGTGAAGATGACGTGGACAACTAGCTAGTGGACTATTCGGTACATAATGAAGAAATTGATCAGGCTCTACATAATATTTCTATCGATCTAAGGAAATTAGAAAAGGATATTTCCAACATAAAAATATAGGATGAGACCAATGTGTCCCCCATGAGAATCTACATTGAAGAATGGATCCAAAGGGCAATCGACAATATCACCCACGAAGGGAAACAATCAGTTGGCACGATTTCAATAGCCGTCAATGAGAGAAATAAAAATAAATCATCAAGAAAATAGAAAAGGGGGGGGATAGATACCATCATGGTAAGTCTATACTGATCACATCCTGCTTTGTTGATCAATCCAGTTATTCCACCTCTTTAAATATAAATGTCTAACAAAAGACCGATAACTTCCAATTTCTTCTTTTCAGGTCTTGCTCTCTACCGTCGCCTACTTCTTCTTTCTATAGTCCTATTTCTTGTACTTATTTATTTTATGGTCTGTGAGATCCCCAATGCTAGTCTATATGAAAAACACATTTAAATTTCCAGGAATATGTAAAAAGCATTATTATTTTTTGATAAATTTCAAAGAAAACTACTTCGGGAACAATCTCGACGGTGCATTGTAACCCTGTTTTCGGAATGCAAAATTAGTTCTCTTTATGCATGTCAATCATCTTCTTTTATTTTTATGTGCTCATAAATTTTTATCTTCAACTATGTTGGATGTCAGGAAATTGTGTTTATTTAATTTGAATGTTTAATGTGTGTGATTCATGGTCCTATTTTCCAGGAGCCTTTATTTCAAAAAACAAAACAAAAAAAACATTTTCTATCGTTTTGTATTGTTTTAGTCATTACGACGAAAATTCTCTAAGTCCCACATTTGAACTATACACACCCCAGAAAAATATTAAAGAGGAGTACCACATTTATAAAAACGCAATAGGATTGACATCCTCGTTAGGTTGTCGTTTCGGTCCTAACAGATTGCATAAATGGATGTTGCTTACTTTGTCAATGGGAAAGCCAGTTGGAAGTATATAGAGATCATTATGAATGAATTTCATAAATACATTAAAGAGATAAAGCATACAAGGTAGGAACAAAATTTTTGAACATGGCAAGTCAGACTCCAACAATATATCAAGTTACATGTTAAGTTATTTGAATGTCTTTAAAGATTTGTCTAAAGGAAAAATAAACTTATGTATGCACATTATTTCTTTAGAGTGATCCAGATGTATAATTTTGTCTGAGTTTGTCAATAAGAGAATGACCTAAAGTTACCTTAGGGTACTGATACATCCTCTTCCACAAAAATTTTCCTAGTGTGCCCATGACAGAGAGTGTTCATATACTCATATGTTACTCTTTAGTAAAGATAATCCAATGAATACTATTGAAGTCTAGTTAGGGTGAGATAGTTACTTGTAGGTTAATATATTTTTTTATCCCTTTAATCATGTTGAAATACTGGATAAAGGAAATCTCTAGACTTTGAAGCAGATTATGCATGGTTCTTTTAACAATCATAGGTAAGGATTATGTCTTCTTTGTCAAGAAACATAACCAAAAGAAATTAAAATACTTCCTTCTAGCTAGAAACAGAACCAAAAGAAATTAAAAATTCTTCCTTTTAGCTAGAAACATAACCAAAAGAAATTAAAATAATTCCTTCTAGCTAGCAACAGAACCAAAAGAAATTAAAGATACTTCCCTTTAGTCAGCAATAGAACCAAAATAAATTATTTCTTCATAAGGGTTGCCATTTGATGTTGCATTCGACTTCTTGGTTCCAGCTTAAGTGGTTACTGCATGGCTTCATACTTCATATTAATTGACATAAGATTTTGAAATATGTGTAACATTCCTTGTCAATTAGGTGATGTGTCCTGATAGTACCGTATAAGGACATACTTTTGGTATTGGACCAACACAGGACTGCTGGTACCGGACCAGAACAGGATTTCTGGTACCAGAGCAATATTGTTGGTATCAGACCAGAATAGAGTATTGTCGATGCCTACAAACTGTTGTTTAGCAAGTTTGTGAAGGATCAAATAAATTATAGAAATCTATTTACAAAGATAAAATGTGAAAGTAAAACAAAAGGAGGCAAGAATCCATTGTTACCTTCATCTTATTAACAAAACACAATCCACACCTATGTATACAAGTTTTTAAAAGTAAACCAATCAATCAATGTGGATCAGTAGGAAGGTCTCCTTCCTTACTGATCACTTGCATATCTGAATTATGTAGTATACGAGTTAGAAAATCCTCTTTTGACAGGGGTTTGTTATAAATTCTCAACCGGTGACCATTCACAAGTAGTGGTGTATGTTGTTCGTCAATTTTCTTTATCTTGATTGAACCATTATCATAGATAGTTTAAATTTTGTAAGGTCCCATCCAACGAGTAGTTAACTTACCTTTGAAGTTCTTGAATCTACTGTCATACAACAGAGCCCAATCTCCCTGTTGAAATTTTTTCTTTTTGAGATACTTGTCATGCCATTTTGTTCTCTGCTCTTGAATGAGGGTGGTTCTTTGAAGTGCTTCCTGCCTAATTTCGTCCAACTCATTAAGCTACAAGAGTCTTTTTTGCTGGGCTTCATCCAAGTTCATGCTAACTTGTGCAGTCCCGAAAGTTTTGATTTGGAATTATATGGGGAGAAGCACCTGCTTCCCATACACCAACTCATAAGGTGTATGTCCTGTTGTATTCCTCCAGGTGATTCTTTAAGCCCATAAGGATTCTAGTAATCTGTCAGCCCAATCCTTGTGGTGTAGATGTACTGTTTTGGTAAGAATGCACTAAATAACTTTGTTGGTAGATTCTACTTGTCCATTTTCCTGTGGATGGTAGGGTGTAGATTTCCTGTGTTTGATTTGGTATTGTTCTGTAACAGCTTTGACTAGATTAGAGGTAAATTGAGTCCCCTGATCAGTCACAATTTCTCGAGGTACACCAAATCTAGTAAAGATGTCATTAAAAAGGAAATCTACCACTGATTGTTCACTTGCAGTTGGTAAATCTTTTGCTTCAACCCGCTTAGTCACATAGTCAGTACATACAAGTATATACTTTTTCTTTTTAGATGAAGGGTTAATGGGCCCTACAAAATCTAATGCCCATTTCTCGAAAGGCTCAATAACTACTTGGGCTTAAAGTGGCATTTGGTCTCGTGTAGTAGGCTTACCCATTTGTTGGCATTCATCACAATTGGATACATAGGTTTTAGCATCTTTGAAAATATGAGGCCAATAATAACCAGATTGCAGAACTTTATAAGCGCTCCTCTTGTCTGTGAAGTGTCCTCCACAAGGACCATCATGGCAGGCTTGCAAAATATCATGAATTTCATCTTCCCTTACACATCCCCTGATTACCAAATCTGGTCCTGTTTTGTAGAGACAATCATCGTGCCACATGTAGTTTTCACTTAGCTGAATTACTTTATGTTTTTCTGTAGGAGACAATTTCTTAGGCATCTTCCCTGTCACAAGATAGTTAGCTACATCAGCATACCAAGGAGTGAATGTAGAAATAGAAAACAAATTTTCATCAGGGAAGTTATCATCTACTAGTGCGTTATCTCACAGATGAATCATTCTAGATAAGAAATCAACCACAAGATTATCCTTACCCGTTCTATCAATAGTATTGATATTAAAATATTGTAATAATAACAACCATCTTGTAACTCTAGGGTTTGTTACAGGTTTGTTCATTAAGAATTTGATGGTTGAATGATCAGTGTGTACAAAATCTTGATATTCTGTAATATAGTGTCTAAATTTATTGATAGGATGGACTACAACTAACAATTCTTTTTCTGTGACTGTATAATTAACTTCTGTTGGGGACAGATTTTTACTGACAAAGTAAATAACATAAGGCATTTGATTTTCCCTTTGTCCAAGAACTGCTCCAAGGGCTGTGTCTGAGGCATCAATACAGATATGAGAAGGAAGGGACCAATTTGGTCCTCTTAATAAAGGGGTAGTTGACAATTTCTGTTTTAGAATCTCAAAAGATACTTGGCATTCATCATCCCAATTAAATTCAGCTTCTTTAGATAATAACTTGAATACAGGGGTAGCTAAGCCTGTAAAATTCAGAATGAATCTTCTATAGTAGCCAGCATGCCCTAAAAAGCTGCAAACTTCCTTTCGTGAGGAAGGTATTCTAATTTGTGTGATAATATGAATTTTTGCATGATCAACTCTCATTCCAAAACCAGAGATGTGATGTCCCAAAACAATACCTTCAGTGAGCATCATCTTTGATTTTTCATTACTTAGGGAAAGATTAGTTTCCTTACACCTAATCAAGACTTTTTCCAGACTGGTCAAAGCTTCCTGGAAGTCATTTCCATGGACTGTAAAGTCATCCATGTAGACTTCTACACAATCGTTGACCAAGTCAGAGAAAATGGCTAGGATAGCCCTTTGAAAAGTAGTTGGGGCATTGCAAATTCCAAAATAAAGGACCTTATAAGCATAGGTTCCCCATGGGCAGGTAAAAGTAGTCTTCTCTTGGTCTTCGGGTGCTATTTCTATTTGGTTATAACCACTAAACCCATCTAGGAACAAAAAATACTTCTTTCCGGACAAGGTATCCAACGCCTGATCAATAAATGGTAGGGAAAAATAATCCCTATGGGTGGCTTTGTTCAACTCCCTGAAGTCTACACATATTCTCCACTTACCATTTTTCTTGGGAACTATGACAAGTGGAGACACCCATTGACTATCTGAAATGGGGTATATGAGATTGGCTTGGGGTATGTGAGATTGGATTCATCCTTCGCTGAGGCTGTCTAACTGGTTTGATTTGGTCATTAGTGTAAATATGATGTGTGCATGTGTCAGGGTGAATGCCTTTCATGTCTGCATAATCCCATGGAAACGCATCAAATTGTCTTTGGAGAATTTCAATTACTTGTGTCTTTTGATCTGGTTCAAGAGTAGAGTTGATATACAAAGGTTTTCCTAGGAAAATCTTAATAAGTTCAGTACTTTCTTCCTTCTCTAAGGAAGCTGGTAATAAAGTATATAATTGAGTGATATCAGGGTGCCAAGTTTGTTGAAATTTAGCACTGAAAATGTGTGACAATTCTGCAAAGGACCTAGGATATTCAATGTAGTTTGTATCAACCGAAAATAAACTTAAGACTTGTTCATCCTATTGTTCTTGCATTCCTCTTACTTATTCAAGTGTTAACAGGGGTCTGATGCAATCTTCCTTTCCATAATGGTTTTCTAGCCAAACAGGTATTTCCTGTGCTAGTTGGGCAGGAGGGAAGAGAACAAGTTTTTGGCTATGTGTATCATTGGATATAGTCATCTCGCCATACTGACAACTGATAAAGGAATCTGCTGTGGCCAACCAAGGGCGACCAAGAACCACAAGGTGTCCTGGTTTGGAGGATGATTTACAGTAGATGACTAGAAAGTCTACTGGATATTCCCAAGAAGCTAGAGTGATTGTGATATCATCTAAACTTTTTGCAGGGCTAATGACTGACTTATCTGCTAATTCTATCATGGTTTGGGTTGGTCTCAATTGGTTGATTTGGAGTTTTTGCATAGTGTCAAAATGAATTACATTAATTGCTGCACCCAAATCAATGAGTGTGTTTGGTAAGGAAATACCATTAATTTCAATAGTGACTACTAGATTCCCAAGGTCATTATATTTATATGGCATTTCAGAAATAAATTCAGATAATTGTCCTACTACCTGAACAAGGGGAGGTTCCTTCTTCTTCCTTCCTGGTTTCTTAATACAAAGATCCCTTATTACTTTGGCATATATGGGGATATCTTTGATGGCTTGCAACATAGGTATTTTTATACATACATTTTGTAACTCATCCTCTATATCTTTGTGCAAGGGTGGGTCGGGTTTGTTCACTAATAGTCTTTCGGGGTAGGATGGAAGATTAACTTGTTGAGGTACTCCTACGGATTGATAAGTGATTGGAATAGGAGGGGAAGTCTCTTGTTCTACAGGGGTGGTTTGAGTGCTTTATTCCTCATAATGATTATCATTTTCTTCCTGAATTACTACTCCAAGATTTGATTGATTTACAGTTTTCCCTGATTGTAGTTGAATTTCATAGGTGGGAAAGGTTTGAACTATTGCATTCTGCATAGGGTGGGTGGGTCAATTATTGGGGTTAGGGATTGTTGTTGGTCTAGGAGGGTTGTGGGCATCTTGGTTTTGTGGCTGTTGATTGGCATTTATAGGTACTTGTTGCTGCTAGTTAGGGTTCAAGGGGATTGTAAATTGTTATTGTATAGGAGATTGAAGTAAAGATTGTATCAGTGGTGGGTTAAATCCAGGTAGTAATTGGAAAATGTTTGCATGATACTTGTAGGATACTGTGGATATGTAGGGTAAGAGGGATTCCCATACACAGGCCCCTTCCAACCTTATTGCCAAGGTTGAGTTTGAGCTTGCTGAGTTGTCCATTGTGGATAGGACATTGGGGGAGGACCCCATTGTTGATGTTGATACTGTGCATTAGGGTCATAAAATGCATTGGGGTTTTGTGCTCTCCAAGGTCTTCCAGAAGGGTATGATTGTTCTTGTGAGACTCTTCCTCCCCTATACATGGCGTGTAGCTCAAGAAAAGTTGGACACTCATATGTGGGGTGCTCTAGAGTACACAAGCCGTAGATTTCTATGACATTTAATGGGCATTCTTTCTCACCGTGCTTCTTTCAACATCTAGGACAAAAAATTGCCAAAACAACCTCTTCTTATTGTTTCTTTTTCAGTTTTAGGGTATCTAACTGGTTACTGATTGTGCTCAATATGTCTGTTTTAAAGTTCTCCAATAAGTTTCCTAACTCAATTCTGGTGACAATCTCTGAGCTTTGTTTTGTATTTCTGCTAAAAGAATCTCTTGGTACTTTGTCTGTTTTAGCTTGTCCTCTTGAGTATCTTCTACAGTAATCTGCAATCTCCGCAAAAGGATTTTGGTGCACATCTCTTGAACTTAACAAGTTTAAATTTTCTATGCAGTCATCTCTAATACCTTTCAAAAATACAGTTCTTACTACAGCTGGGTCTGTGGTGAATAATTTTTATTTCTAATAGTTGTATAAGAACCTTTCTAAGTAGTCTTTAGGGATTTCATCTTCTGTTTGTTGCATTTTAAAAATGTCATTTTTAGCATTATCCTTACAATAGTCTTGGTATTTCCGTAAAAATGTGTCTTTCATCTGATCCCAAGAGAGAATTGTATTTTCTCCTAAGCTCATGAACCATCTTAAGGATGAATATTTCATTGTGGAAGGGAGGAGATTAAGTTTCTAGGCATCGTCTGAGTAGTTATATCTTCTACATAATATGTCAAACTCGAATAAAAATAAGTCTGGATCTTTAGTTCACATACCTCTGAAAGTGGGTAACAATGATAGTGGGATGTTTTTCATGCTAATGTTTCTGGAAATATCCAAGATCGGAAACCCAAAGGTCTCAGTTTCAGTGGCTACATTTCCTTCTTCTTCTGCCATTTTGCTAGGTGTTCCTCCTCCACTGATGGATGGTTCATAAACTGTATTTTGTGTGTCTACTAAACGTTTAGTTCCTTCAACAAACTCATGTTCTATCTGCCCAAATACTGATTCTTCTGTTTTAGGTTCTTCTTCTGGAACCTCACTGGCTCCCCTTGAACTTTTTCCTGCACGAGTGTTAGTTAGATTAGTGGGGGGGGTTGTTTTTGAATCTTTAGAGTTTACAAATCTACCCTTATTATCTCTATATCTATGCATAAAATGGAAATTTGATTCTTAACTGAATTGAAATCCTAATTCTATCTAGAAGGTAAGAAGGCAACCTGGCTTCGGAGAACCCCACTCTAGTGGCTGCATGGCTCTTCAGTCATGTCTTAAACGTTTTATCCTCCTCCCTCAAGCAACCTTTAAATTCATTCAAAAACTATGCAAACAATCTAAGCTAAAAATCACTTCCTACCATTTGCAGCTCCCCGACAACGACACCAAAATGTTGAGCTACTTATATGATTAGTATAATGCACTCATTAATTATCAATTTGGCATTCGTAATCAACAGATTTACAAGACACCAATAAGAAAGGTAATTCTAATGTCATGAGTATATAACTATTCTAGATTATGCATGCTAGAAACAAAACAAACTAGCAAACCAAAACACACTTTGGTTGTCTTTCACAGAGAGGCTATCTACTCCATTATGGCACATGCAAGTATGAGATAGAGTTCTTTGACAGAACAACTCTGTTATCTGACCCATAAAGATAACTATGCAATCACACTTCTGAAAGGGAAATCACACATCAAGACATAGCATGGGTAGTTAAATAGTCAATATACTGAGTATGTTGTGGTTCACAATGTGTTGTTGTGAACTTAACTAGTTCTCCTTTAAATATGTTCGACTACTGCTGCCAACATTCATGTCCATGAAAGAAAATCAAATTCATAAAAACAGAAACAGAGCATATGAAAAATATAGTAAGTAAAGATCTCTAAGAAATCATATAATCGAAACCCTAAACTGAACTATACTGCTATCATCTGAAAGTATCAAAGCTTTAGCTAGTCTAACATTTATACTATTGAAATCAACTACTAACACTAATCTATAAGGATGCTGACCTTTGTTGGGCGGTTGACCCTTGCTGCTTCAACAGGTCAGCAACTGGAGTCTACAGTAAGTTGGCCTTCAATCCACACATCACTCTTTACTCAAATCTCAAAACATGAAATTAAAATATACTAACAACTCAACTCACATTCATTCGTAAATGATCAAGAAATGGATATAAATGACATCTTTCTATTAAACTTCAACTCAGGATATGTTCTCCAATATGTAACGCTACTTCACATGCTGTGTTATGCTATATCTCTACTACCTCCACCATCCTTGCCATGACTATTTAAATAGTCTTAGTCGTGAAACACAAGGAGGTGAAATCTTTAGCAGATCAGTCAATTGTCAAATTTATATATTCGGTTACATATTTTAAGCTTCATCCTCATGACACAAAGTGTATGAGGATGAAGAAATAAACAAACTATTTTAACATATCCTTGCTAGAGCTTTGATGAATCAGCAAACATCCAACAATTATCTTGGGCACGATCTGGAGCTAAACTTGGTATATTCTGCTTCCTGTACTGGTACCGGATCGTGACAGGTGAGATTTGGTAAATGGTACTCGATACGGACAACACGCAAGTGGTTGGTATCGGACTAGAACAGTATGTGACCATCGGTACCATATCACGATAGTGAATGGTTCGGTACCGGATCTGAATGGAAGGTGCGCTTGGTACCAGATTCTGACAGTGGCAATCTGGTGCATAAGTACCAGATGGCTGAGATGATACAAAATTGTTGGACTCATCTGGAGGTCAAAGGTTACACGTGGAAATTTAAAACATTAGTACATGAAACATTTAGTCTCCTAGCTCAATAAACCACAAAATGCATGAATACAATTATACTTTACCTTATGACCTCATCAATGACTAATGGTAGTGTTCTTTGTCATTTATCCAAGATTAGGTAGGCCAAAAAGGTATAAATGAGGAGTATAATAGGGTAGTGGGGATGTCAATTTAGAGGCTCAACATTCCCCCATACCAAAATCATTGCATGTCCTCATGCAACTGAAACAAACTCAAAAATTTTCAAAATTTGAGACTCCATTCTTTGCTTCTGTGGATCAATGATGTTGATGGCTGAGGCTTCTGCTTTCAGCTCCCTTTTTATGACCCTAATGTATTGTAAGATTCTTAGTACCTTCTTGAGCTTATTATAATTCTCTTCATGGTCATCTTGAAGTTGTTGGTTGGTTTCCTTCAGTTGCTCGTTTTCCTTTTTGATATACCTGTCCAGTAGTTGGTATTCCTTCACTTCTTGTTTGAGTTCCTGGTTTTACTTTTGCAGCTCCCCAATCTTTTTCTTCGTCTGTTCTTTTGTTAAGGTCCTTGTTGACCCCATTGTTTTTGGTTGGATGTATTCTCTTTCCTCCATTTCCTCCCTCATCCCACATAAAGTAATAGTAACTTTTTCCTTAGTCAAGCTAGGGATGTCATCCTAGACTAATAGGTCTTCAGAAGGGGAGGTAAGATCTATTGGGTCTTCATGTGTATGAGGACTGACAACTGCTTTTCCTTTCTTTGCCATGATCCTTGTGGTTCTTTTACAAGGGGGTAATGGATCAGAGGTGCTCACAAGTTTCCTTTACTTCTTTTCTGTTTATGGAATGGTTACAGGGGATTGTTCTATAGACTGTTCATCTTTATTTTATGACCTATTCTTTTCTTTCCTCACAGTTTTTGTCTTATGACCCTTCTCCTCAAATGCTACTGTTGAGGTCTCCTCCACTAAATTGGATTTACCTTTTGATTCTTGACTTTTAAAAATCTTATCGATTGTGGAAGAGGGCCCTTCTTGTTTACTATCTTTATCTTTTTAGCTCACCTAGAGGATGATGGAGTTACCTTATCTTTCTTGCCCTTTTTTTCTTGAGGTTCCTTATCTTTCTCTGGAGCAGTCTGGGCTCCCTCTACCTGTTTGTTTTCTGTGGGAAGGTGTTGAGTGATGAGGATTTTCCAGCTAATCCCTTGCTTCCTGATTTCATGTATAACTAACATATTAATAAGACCTTGATGATAAATTCTAGTCTTCTTGGTTTTGGAGAGGGATTTGACACCTCTTACCATATTGTTTAGACTCATCCATAAAAAATATGGGAAATCAATTTCAAGACCTCCTTCAAAGTGTAACAGAAGCCTAAGATGATATAGGAAGGTTACAACATACCTTCTCTCACAAGTGAGGAATCGTTGAAGACTAGCAAGCATTGGATGACACTCTTCCTTGATATAGTTCATAGGAATCCCCTTTTTCCAATCAAGGTGTCGATGGTCTTCCTTCAGAAATCGTTGGCACATTTTCTTGTTGATTCCTAATCCTTTGAAATACTTGGCTCCTCTGTTAGGTAATCCCATGGCTTCCCTTAAGGTTGCTTCATTGATTGTTATCTATAGATTTCTTATGTGCACAATCTCTTTATCGTAACCCTGAATAAATGCGTGAGATACCTTCTCATGACAGCCTGTGAATTTCTCCAAAAATGGCATCCATCTCGCTCTAGCATACTTATCTCTACACAACTGGAACTCCTCGATCTCCCTATAAATCTGGAAGACCGGTTCATGTCTACTTACAACCATCTTTATAAACTGTGAGTAAAATTCTGGTTAGAGCGCAAGGATTTAGTCAGGTTATGAGGGTAAGGGTTTGGTACCGGAGATCGCAGAGAGGAGTAACCTCGAAACTGGAGAAAGGTTGGTAATGGAAAAAAAAATATGGTGATGGCATCGATAATTTGAATGGTAAGTTTAAGTAAGATGTTGCAGAAGAAAATTAAGACAAGATGAGGCTCATCTGGATGGCTTCGCCACCTAGATAAGCCATTTCATTTCTTCCCGTTAGTGCAATGATGGGGATGGAACATTGGGTGTTGAAGCATCATTGTTGTTTGGGATAGGTGATTGGACTTCTGAGTGGTGAATTTGATGTTGAATCGTGGCTCATGAAACGAGATACGTTCGTGATTGCTTAAGGATGAAGCACATTTGTGGCTAATCATTACTAGACATGCTCCATATTCACACTTTTGATATGATTTTGCCTTCAATCATTTTCAAGCACTTATGTGATGAGAGGATTGATTAAGGTTAAGCATATGGGTATGAGGGAAGTGAAAGTTAGGTGCATGGTTTTAACAATAAGGTCATAACATCTAGTATACATTTTGATACATATTATAGTTTTATAAGCAAAGGAAAATAAATAATACCATGTTACCTTTGTTTTTATCATTGTATAATCAATACCCATAGCATATGTGACTACCTTTGTATTTAAAGCTTGCAGATTGTCAGAGTTCATCTTTCTAGGCTGGAGTTTTCTGGAAGCTTGGTATTTTAATTTCTTGTACTTCATGAAACTTCTTTATTCTGTGCTTGTCTTCTTTTGTGTCTGGTTTTGTAGGGTTGTAGGGTGAACATGTTGGTTTCTGAAGATGAGATGTGAGTTTGAAAAATAGTTCTTTGACCCTCCTCCATGCCAAGGATGTTGCATATCCTTATGCAAGAAGATTCAACATCCTGTATTATAGTGGAAGAAAAATGATAAGAGAAAAGAAACCAAATCAAATTTCAAAAGTACATTTATCACCTAGCATATGATCACATGCCTAAAAATTGAAATTGTCTTTATTTTGATGACTTATTGACAAGGGTAGCATTTAGCAATGAAAACAGGGAGGTTTTTATATTTTTGTGAAAAGAACAGATCCAACCTAACTTGCTTCAGAGATTTACTATTATTAGATGTTATGGATTAATTTCACAGTATAAGTAGATTAGACTCCCTATTTAGGGCTCCACTCTTAAGAAGTATCCTTCTTAGTTAATGTAGGCTTTAGATGTCAGACTGGTAAAGTTGACTTAGGGTAATTCTCAAATGGACATTTTCTTGTAGTAATTATCTTGTTTGTTAATCTAGAGTTTGTATCTCATAAATGCCAACAATGACCTTTGCTTGTAGTGTTAATTTTTTAGATGACAAAAGTGATTTTTTCAATCAGACAAGTATAGATGAGACATTTCTCAACCAAAACCCACTGCTAGCAAGCTTGTTCAATACTTCGGTGGGGTAGTTGTGATAATTAGTGAGAGACATCCCTTCCCCAGGCAGAATGCCCCATTGCCAACAGGCATGTTCAGTACCTTGATGGGTTTGCCTAGTCATAACACAGACCAGTACCCGCTGCCAGCAGACCTGTTCAGTATCCCGACGGGTTAGTCTATTAAACCCTTTTTCCATCAGAGGCTTCTTGTCCATAGTCACCTATTTCGGTTTTTATTAAAGAGTGCTTTTGCACGATGATAGGGGAGGCTCATCTGAAAACCTTTTTACAGGCCAGGATGGTATTGGGTTGGAAGGTATATTCTCTTATTTGAATGTCTTTAAAGATTTGTTTGAAGGAAAAATAAACTTATGTATGCACATTATTTCTTTAGAGTGATCCAGATGTATAATTTTGTCTGAGTTTGTCCATAAGAGAATGACCTAAAGTTACCTTAGGGTACTGATACATCCTCTTACATAAAAAAATTCCTAGTGTGCCCATGACAGAGAGTGTTCATATACTCATATGTTACTCTTTAGTAAAGATAATCCAATGAATACTATTGAAGTCTAGTAACGGTGAGATAGTTACTTGTAGGCTAATATATTTTTTTATCCCTTTAATCATGCTGAAATACTGGATAAAGGAAACCTCTAGACTTTGAA